>OU426986.1:0-15940 GCA_911387785.2 Aelia acuminata | reverse complement strand
TAAAACAAAATCAAGAATATAAAAACGATAATAAAACTGATTATGTAAATTTTAATATTATTAAATTGAATTAATAAATAAAGAGATCTTAAATAACGAGTTAATAAAGGTAAAGATCCTGAAATCATATATTCACCCCATGAATGATCCATAAATAAAGATGACATTTTAGAATAAAATAGACCATTATTATAAATTATATAGGTTCTGAAAGAAGATATAAATCAATACAACCAAAAAACTCAACCATAAAATTTAAAGATAGTCCAAAAATAGAATCATAAATAGTCAATAAAGTTATTCTATAACCAGCCCAAGCACCTAATATAATAAAAAGAAGAGGTATAATTTTTAAATAAAAAGGAAAAAAAGTATAAGAAATATAAGGGAAAATTAATCATGATAATAAGCTACCTCTAAAAATAGCCAAAAGAGTTAAGGGAATTAGAGATAACAACATATCAAAGTCTTCATGATAACTTAAAGACACATTTAATCCTGAACTACCTCTAAAACAATAATAAATTAAGCGCAATCTATAAGTTACAGTTAAACCAATAGATAAATAAAATAAAATAAAAATATAAAAATTAAAGTATCTAAATCCCATCTGCTCTAAGATCAAGTCCTTTCTATAAAACCCAGATAAAAAGGGAAATCCACATAAAGATAAATTAGAGATACAAAAACAAGAACAAGTAAAAGGGAGGCATTTTACTAATCCACCTATATGACGAATATCCTGCGAATCATTTATACAATGAATAATCAAACCAGCACAAAGAAATATTAAAGCCTTAAAAAAAGCATGAGTTAATATATGAAAATATGAAAAAGTCTCATAACCCATAAAAAGAATTCTTATTATAAGGCCCAGCTGACTTAAAGTAGAAAGAGCAATAATCTTTTTTAGATCAAACTCAAAATTCGCCGCTAATCCAGATATAAATATAGTTAAGCAAGAAATTAATAAAAATAACCCTAAATAATAAAAACTCAACAATTCACTAAAACGAATCATAAGATAAACTCCTGCTGTAACCAAGGTAGAAGAATGAACCAAGGCAGATACAGGAGTAGGAGCTGCCATAGCAGCAGGTAGCCAGGAAGAAAATGGAATCTGAGCTCTCTTAGTAAAAGAAGCTAAAACTAATAAGTATAATAATCAACTAGATATTTTATAATCAAAAAACCCTAAATAATAAATATAATTTCAATCCCCTATATTCATCAATCAAGAAATACTAATTAAAATAGCAACATCACCAATCCGATTACTTAAAATTGTTAACATGCCTGCATTATAAGACTTATAATTCTGGTAATAAATTACCAAGCAATAAGAAACTAAACCCAACCCATCTCAACCTAAAAGAATTCTAACTAGATTAGGTCTAATAATTAATAATAATATAGAGGCAACAAATAATAGAACAATAAATAAAAATCGAACCTTGAATAAATCCCCCCTTATGTATGAAGATCTATATAAAACCACTATAGAAGAAATAATTAAAACTCTAGACATAAACAGTAACGATATTCAATCTAAATAAATAGATATGGATAAAGAACAAGAATTCAAAGTAATTACCTCTCAATCCAATAAAATAGAATATATATTATAAAGAAATAAAAGACCATAATTCATAAAAAGTAACCCAAAAAATAATAATATAATACATCAAAATTTATATAAATTAATGGACTTGAAGAAATTACTTTCACCCATAACACCACAAATTATTATTCTAATTAAACTATTCAAGTCCTTTAAGAAAATAAAGCAAAAGAATCAAATTTCAAAACTAAAAGATTTAAAGGAATAAAATGAAAAAGAATTAAAGTATATTCACGTAAATTAACAGACTTATAGAATAAAGAACCATTATACAAATAACCATGTTGTGTTATAGAAAATAAATAAATTCTATAACAACAGCTTATAAAAGATAAGACCCCTAAGAACATAAATGTTATATAATCCCATGAAATAATAGAATTAATTAAATAAATTTCACCTAAAAGATTTAAAGAGGGAGGAGAAGATATATTATTAGCACAAAGAAGGAATCATAATATAGATAAGCCTGGTATAATAGCTAAATGACCCTTATTAATAAATAATCTACGGCTATGGCTACGCTCATAAATAATATTAGCCAGACAAAAAAGAGCAGAGGAACAAAAACCATGGCCAATTATTATAACTAAAGAACCAACAAAGCCATAGCTATTATACATCATAATACCACAAATTACTAAAGATATATGAGCAACCGAAGAATATGCAATAATAGATTTAATATCAACCTGGTATAAACATAAAAATCTAACAAGTAATGAACCCCACAATCTTAAACAAATTCAAATGAAATTATAAGACAAAGAAAATTCCCCCAAAAATAAATAAACACGAATTAAACCATAACCCCCTATCTTTAACAAAATAGCAGCCAAAATTATGGAACCTGAAATAGGAGCCTCTACATGAGCCTTAGGTAATCAAAAATGAAAAAAGGGCACAGGCATTTTAAATAAGAACGCTAAAACTATAGATAGGTAAAAATAAATATTTATATCATTAAAGGTAATAAACCAAAAATCAATCGAACCAACAACAAGATTAACATAAAAAATACCTAACAATAAAGGTAAAGAAGCAAAAAGAGTGTAAAATAATAAATAATAACCAGCTATGATACGCTCAGGCTGATATCCCCACCCAAAAATCAAAAAAAGGGTGGGAATTAGAGATAACTCAAATGAGATATAAAATAAAATTATATTAAGAGATGAAAAAGTCATTATCAGTGACATTATTATTATTAATAATACTAATAGAAACCCAGATGAAAAATTATTATCTGAATAAATCTTATAACTTGCTATTATTATCAAAAAAATAATTAAATAGGATAATCTAATTAAATTATAAGACAAAGTATCTAAACCCAATAAATTACCAGTAGGAGTAATAAAATTGTTATTCATTATAAAAAAAATAAATATAAATCCTATAATTATATAAGTATATATTCTTATTCAATATAAATTAAATAAGGGGATTATAAACAGTAATATAAATAGATACTTTATCATGATAAAAGAGATATACTTGATAAATAATCATTACCTTGTCTTCGAACTAGTCTAACTAAAATAGATAAACCCAAAGCACCTTCACAAACTGTAAAGACTAAAAAGAATAAAGAAAAATACAGTTCATGACCGTAATTTATTACTATTAAGAACAAAAGAAAAAAAACCCATAAAACCATAAATTCTAGTCTTAATAAAGAGAGCAAAAGATGTTTACGAGTGGAAGAAAAAACAATAATTCCACTTAATATATTAAATAAAAGTAAATACTCTAAAAAAATTAGTTTTAATAGTTTAACATAAAACAATGATTTTGTAAATCATAAATAGGATCAAGCCTTTAAAACTTCAGTAAAAAGTAATGAAACTTATCATTAATCTCCAAAATTAATATTTTAATTAAACTATTTACTGGTTGAATATAATAATATCAGCTATAATAATATTATCATTTATTTTATTATTTTTATATCACCCCTTAAGTATAGGATTAATTCTAATTATACAAACTATTATTATAGTTATAATAATAGGATACATATTATCATCATTCCTATTTTCTTATATTGTAATAATTATTATATTAAGAGGAGCCTTAGTACTATTCATTTATATAGCAAGTGTTGCCTCGAATGAAAAATTCCAGGTATCAATTAAAATAATTATATTCAGATTAATAATTTTAATTATTTCTTATTTTATATTTTATTGTGTAACCCAAGAAGGAACCCCTCTAATTAAAGAATTACCAATCAATAATGAAATCACTTCATTAATTAAAATCTTCAATATAATTACATCTAAATTAACTTTAATTATAATTATTTATTTATTTTTAACTATAATTGTTGTATCCAATGTTGCAAAAACTGATCAAGGGCCATTACGAATAAATAAAAGTTAATTATGAATAAACCTATACGAAAAACACACCCATTATTTAAAATTATTAATAGATCATTAATTGATCTACCATCTCCCTCATCAATTTCATTATGATGAAATTTTGGATCCCTGCTAGGAATATGTTTAATAATTCAAATCATTAGAGGTTTATTTCTAGCAATACATTATACAGCTAATATCGAACTAGCTTTTAATAGAGTAATTCACATTTGTCGAGATGTTAATAATGGGTGATTAATACGATATACCCATGCAAATGGAGCCTCATTATTTTTTATTTGTCTATATATACATATCGGACGAGGACTTTATTACGGTTCATACAAGCTACATATGACTTGATCTATTGGAGTTATACTATTACTTCTAATTATAGGAACAGCCTTTTTAGGCTATGTTTTGCCTTGAGGACAGATATCATTATGAGGAGCAACAGTAATTACTAATCTATTATCTGCCGTTCCCTACCTGGGGAAAACACTAGTAATATGATTATGAGGAGGATTTTCTGTGGATAATGCCACATTAACCCGATTCTTCACTCTACATTTTTTATTACCTTTTATCATCGCAGCCATAGTAATTATTCACCTATTATTCCTCCACCAAACAGGAAGAAATAACCCTCTAGGATTAAACTCAAATTATGATAAATCCCCCTTTCACCCCTACTTTTCAATTAAAGATTTAATAGGAATTATAATTACATTATTCCTATTTTCATTATTAATTTTACTTGAACCCCGAATATTAGGAGACCCTGAAAATTTCATCCCAGCAAACCCACTAGTAACTCCAGTCCACATTCAACCAGAATGATATTTTTTATTTGCTTATGCTATCTTACGGTCAATTCCTAATAAATTAGGAGGAGTTTTAGCCATACTTATATCAATTTTAATTATTTTACTGCCTATATTCACTAATAAAAGAAAATTCCAAGGCAATACATTTTACCCCTTAAGAAAGAGATTATTTTGAGGAATAGTTACAATTATTATATTATTAACATGAATTGGGGCACGACCAGCAGAAGAACCTTACATTTTCACAGGACAAGTATTAACAGTAATATACTTTTTATATTTTATTATTAATCCAATTATAATAAATATATGAGATAAACTTTTAAATAAATAACTATAATAAAGTCAATAAGTTTTAGATAAACTTATACTTTGAAAGTATAAAACGAAAGTTAAATTCTTTCATTGACTTTACTTAAATTAGTGAATATAAACCCTAGCAATAAATTAAATTAATTAATAAACCTAAATAAAGTATAAAATAATTTAAAGATAAAGGTAAAAACAATTTTCAAGTTAAATATATTAATTTGTCATAGCGGAATCGAGGTAAAACCCCTCGAACTCAAATGAACCAAAAAACAACCAATATAATTTTAATATAAAATAACAAAGACCACAAATCTCCACCTAAAAAAATAATTCTGGTTATTAGGCTCATAAAAATAATATTTATATACTCAGCCAGAAAAATAAAAGCAAAACCTCCTCTTCTATATTCAACATTAAATCCTCTAACCAATTCTCTTTCACCCTCAGCAAAATCAAAGGGAGCACGATTAGTCTCCGCTAAACAAGAAGACAATCAACAAAAAAATAATGGAAAACATATAAATATAAATCAAATACCCTTCTGATAATATATAAAATCAATCAAATTAAATCTAAAAATAAAAATAATAATACATAATATAATTATGATCATTCTAACTTCATAAGAAATAACTTGAGCAACCGAACGTAATCTACCCAAAAGAGCATAATTAGAGTTAGATGCTCAACCTGATAACATAACCCCATATACACCTATGCCAGTACAAACTATAAAAAATAAAATCCCATAATTAAAATTAAAAACATTAAAAAGAAAAGGAAATAATGATCACAAAAGAAATGATAACAATAATAAAAACACAGGGGATAAATAATAAACAATAAAATTAGATTTATAAGGAAAAGTTTGTTCTTTAAAAAATAATTTTAACCCATCAGAAAAAGGCTGTAAAAGCCCTATAAATCCCAACTTATTAGGACCTTTACGAAGTTGAATATAACCCAAAACTTTACGTTCTAATAAAGTAACAAAGGAGACACAAACTAAGACACAAATAATAATTAATAAATAAATAACTAAAAACAATACTATTTGTAACCGAAGTTACATTAATAAATTCTAAATTTACTGCACTAATCTGCCAAAATAGTTAAAAGAATTCAACTTTAAATAAATTATTTAATGTAAATGGTCCTTTCGTACTAATCCACATCTTAAAAATAAGAAGATAGAAACCGACCTGGCTTACGCCGGTCTGAACTCAGATCATGTAAAAATTTAAAGGTCGAACAGACCTAGAAATTAAGCTTCTGCACTTAAATCTTATTTTAATCCAACATCGAGGTCGCAAACTTTTTCATCAATAAGAACTCTCCGAAAAAATAACGCTGTTATCCCTAAGGTAATTTAATCTAATTATCCTTAAAAAAGGATCTTTAACATAAAAATTATTAAATATTTAAAATATGAGAGTTAAATTAATCTCACTGTCACCCCAACAAAATTTTAATTGATCATTAAATAGATAAATATCCAAACTCCTTAATTACCAATTAAAATAAAATTCTATAGGGTCTTCTCGTCCCCCTTAAAAATTTAAGCTTTTTAACTTAAAAATTAAATTCAACATTTAATATAAAGAAAGTAATCCCTTCATTCAACCATTCATACAAGCCTTCAATTAAAAGACAAATGATTATGCTACCTTTGCACAGTTAATATACTGCGGCTATTAAATTAAAAATCATTGAGCAGGCCAGACTTAATATTAAATTACATCAAGACATGTTTTTGTTAAACAGGTGAAGGATAAATTTGCCGAATTACTATACATTAATAAACAATAAATCTACTAATTCTATCATTATATCTAATAATTCATTATTAAATAATTATCCTTAATAAAAATCTAAATTTATAATAAATTAATTATTAAAAATATATAATTATAACAAAATATAATAGATGAAAATTTCTAATCCTACAAAATAAATTCTATTATTATATAAATTATAGAACAATTAATGAGCTTATCCCCAATAATTTTAAGTTATAATGTTAATTAAAATAAAATTATTAATTAACAACTAAAACCCTGAATTAAATTCAATTATTAAAGAACCAGATATATTAAAGATGAATAGCATATAACATCTATATTCAATTTCTTAATAATTATAAAACATTAAATAACAATTAAATATAACTCCTTTAATTTCGGGATTATTATCAATAAATAAACAAAATTAATAAACCCTGATACAAAAGGTACAAAAAATTAATTCTACTTGTAAATTAATATAATCTTACCTTTACAGTAAATTAAACTATAAATATAAGCTATTAATTCCTTAAAAAATACTAAAACTAAAGTTATTTCTAATAAATCTATAAAACAAATAAAACAAAAATTAAGATTTTAATATCAAATTAACTTGAATTGCACAAGTGAGTTTTTAATGTAAATAAAAACTAATCCTAGATTATAATTTGTATAATTCCAGCTTCACCTTCCGGTAAAACTACTTTGTTACGACTTATCTCATCTTATAATGAGAGCGACGGGCGATGTGTACTTAATCAAGAACATATATCATAAATAAAATATAATATTTATTACAACTAAATCCAATTTCATAAAATAAATACATATTTAAATTCAATAATTAGAATTAAATGTAACCCATTTCAACCCTAAAAAAGCTGCACCTTGACCTGACATATTTTTCTAAAAAAAATTAAAGAGAATATCCTTATAAAACACTCATCAGACAGAGATATACAAACAAAATTTTTAGGTAAAATTTATCGTGGATTATCAATTATAGAACAGGTTCCTCTAAAATGATTAAAATTACCGTCAAATTCTTTCAATTTAAAGATCAAAACTTATAGTACTAGGAATTTAATTTTTACACTTAAAATAATAGGGTATCTAATCCTAGTCTAAAAAATTAAGCTTCTTATAATCTACAATTTACCTAACTATAGTTTTATATTTTAAATTTCACCTTAAAAATATAAAATTAAAGTCAACATTAAAAATTAATAAAATTCCAAAAAAGATTACTTTAACTAGATTGTATAACCGCAGCTGCTGGCACAACCTTTGCTAGTTATATTAAAAATTAACTATATCTTAAATTATTAAATATATAAAATTAAAAACTGCGAATAAAATATTTAAAAGTTATTATTTAAATAACCTTATGATCACACTTAAATTCACATATTAAGATCCATCCTAAAAATAATCTAATATAAAACTAGAATCAAATTTCAATTCTTGATTGAATAAAATTTAAGCGGCACAGTATGGAATTTCCCCCTCGCAAGCTCGGTATAACCCCGGTCCATAGTTCCTCTGGACTAAACATGATACTATATAATATATATATTGCATATGTAACTTTGGTTCCATATGTTAGATACTAACGATTATACCTTTCCTAGCTCACATATTAAGTTCGCTACAAATCTATAACTGTTATATCTTATTTATTAGATATAATTTATATTATGTATCTATGACTAATGTATATTCTAACACTGGTAGTGACATCTCTACTTAACTCCAATAGATCAAATAATTACATATAGTGTTTTCCCCCAGAACAGACGGCCTCCGGCCCCCCTTATATACTACAGAACTATAAAAATATCCCCCGATATATATATAATTCTCTTTCATAAGAAAGAATCTTCCATACTTAAATTAAAAAGTATGGCACAATAATTTTTACACCCATACTGCTAAACCTTGTAATTCAGATTTATCTGATATTATGAGATCTAACATCAGTAATGCTAAACCTTGTAATTCAGATTTATCTGATATTATGAGATCTAACATCAGTAATGCTAAACCCTATAATTCAGATTTATCTGATATTATGAGATCTAACATCAGTAATGCTAAACCCTATAATTCAGATTTATCTGATATTATGAGATCTAACTAACATATAATTTTAGGGCATCTAACACTATACAAACAAATAATTGTGTGCCTAAACATTTAAATTACATATTATAATTAATAATAGTATAATCCCCCGTATACTATTAATTTAATATTTATAAATCCTATAATTCAGATTTATCTGATATTATGAGATCTAACATCAGTAATGCTAAACCTTATAGTTCAGATTTATCTGATATTATGAGATCTAACATCAGTAATGCTAAACCTTATAATTCAGATTTATCTGATATTATGAGATCTAACATCAGTAATGCTAAACCTTATAGTTCAGATTTATCTGATATTATGAGATCTAACATCAGTAATGCTAAACCTTATAGTTCAGATTTATCTGATATTATGAGATCTAACATCAGTAATGCTAAACCTTATAGTTCAGATTTATCTGATATTATGAGATCTAACATCAGTAATGCTAAACCTTATAGTTCAGATTTATCTGATATTATGAGATCTAACATCAGTAATGCTAAACCTTATAGTTCAGATTTATCTGATATTATGAGATCTAACATCAGTAATGCTAAACCTTATAGTTATTTACAAAATATTTATGAAATAAGATGCCTGAAATTAAAGGACTATTTTGATAGAATAGATCATGTACAAAAAGTACTCTTATTAAAATTATATTATACTATATGGCATTAAACCACTCCTAGGTAATCAAAAAACCCCGTGCATCATTACACTAAAGTATAAATATAAAAGAAAGGTAAGCTAAATAAAGCTACCAGGTTCATACCCTGTTTATAGAGAAAAACTCTCCTTTCTAATCAAAAAAAGAATATGATTTTTTCTAATTACATTAATTACAAGAACAATAATTACTTTATCATCTAATAATTGAATTAGAATATGAATAGGATTAGAATTAAACATAATATCATTTATCCCTATTATTTTAGATAAAAATAATAAATCCAGAGCAGAAGCTGCAATAATTTACTTCCTAATCCAAAGAGTAAGAAGAATAATATTAATATTTATAATTTTAATAATTATAATCAAATATGTAATACCTAATAATATTATAAATATAGTAATTACCGTTAGAATTCTAATAAAACTAGGAGCCGCACCATTTCATATATGAATGCCTGAAATACTATCAAAGATCAACTGATATAAAAGTATAATTTTAATATCATGACAAAAAATAGCACCTTTAATAATGATAAGAAATATAAATATAAATAACATTATAATTAATTGTGCCATCCTAATGTCAGTAATTATTGGAAGCCTAGGAGGAATCAATCAAACTTCACTTCGTAAACTAATGGGGTATTCATCAATTAATCATTTAGGATGAATACTAGCAATTAATAAAAACATTAACATATGAATATTGTACTTCATAATTTATAGAGCTATAATTATAGTTGCATGTCAAACATTCAATAAAATAAAAATCTATTTTATTAATCAAGTGAGAAGAGTCAATATAAACAGATCATCTAAAATTATTTTATTTTATTATAATATTAAGAATAGGAGGGTTACCTCCATTTATTGGTTTCTTGCCAAAATGAATTGTAATCCAAGAAATAATTAATAGAAGAGAGGTGTTCATAATATTTATCATAGTTATATTTAGATTAGTTACCCTTATATTTTATATTCGCATTATAACAAATATATTCCTATTACAAAATTCAAGAATTAAATGATTCCAACCATATAAAATAAATATAAATATATTTATTAACTTATTGGTAAATATAAGATTACCTATAATTTTAATTATAGATGTTCTATAAACAACAATATTTAACTATAAAGCTTTAAGTTAAAAAAAACTATTAACCTTCAAAGTTAAATATATATAATTTTATATAAGCTTTAGGTAATACCTACTTTAGAATTGCAGTCTAATATCATATAATATATTGACTATAAAGCCAATTAACAGGGGGCAAGAAAGCCATAAATAAATTTACAATTTATCACCTAAAATTCAGTCACCCTGTTAAGTAAATATTGAATAAATGATTATACTCAACAAATCACAAAGACATTGGAACCTTATACTTTATCTTCGGTATATGGGCTGGAATAGTTGGATCAGCCATAAGATTAATTATTCGAATTGAATTAGGGCAACCTGGAAGATTCATTGGAGATGATCAAATTTATAATGTAGTAGTAACAGCTCACGCCTTTATTATAATTTTCTTTATAGTTATACCAATTATAATTGGTGGATTTGGCAACTGATTAGTACCTTTAATAATTGGAGCCCCCTGATATAGCATTCCCACGAATAAATAATATAAGATTCTGACTATTACCCCCATCATTAACTTTACTTATAATAAGCAGAATGGCAGAAGCTGGAGCTGGAACAGGATGAACTGTATACCGCCCTCTTTCCAGAAACCTGTCACACAGAGGGGCATCCGTAGATTTAGCAATCTTTTCCCTTCATTTAGCAGGAGTATCTTCAATTCTAGGAGCAGTAAATTTTATCTCAACTATTATTAATATACGACCTACAGGAATAACTCCCGAACGAATTCCACTATTTGTGTGATCAGTAGGAATTACTGCTTTATTATTATTATTGTCATTACCAGTATTAGCTGGAGCTATTACTATACTATTAACTGACCGAAACTTTAATACATCATTCTTTGACCCATCAGGAGGTGGTGATCCTATTCTATATCAACATTTATTCTGATTTTTTGGACACCCAGAAGTATATATCCTCATTTTACCAGGATTCGGTCTAATTTCACATATTATTAGACAAGAAAGAGGAAAAAACGAAACATTTGGAAACATTGGTATAATTTATGCAATATTAGCTATTGGAATTTTGGGATTCATTGTATGAGCACACCATATATTCACAGTAGGAATAGATGTAGATACACGGGCATACTTCACCTCAGCAACAATAATTATCGCTGTGCCTACTGGAATTAAAATCTTCAGATGATTAGCAACCCTCCATGGTGTAAAAATGAACTATTCACCTTCAATATTATGAGCTTTAGGATTCGTATTCTTATTCACTATTGGAGGTCTAACAGGAGTTATTCTAGCCAATTCATCAATCGATATTATCTTACATGATACTTATTATGTAGTAGCACATTTCCATTATGTACTATCAATAGGAGCAGTATTCGCAATTATAGGAAGATTTATCCAATGATTCCCACTTTTCACAGGACTAACTATAAACCCAAAATGATTAAAAATCCAATTTTTTACTATATTCATAGGAGTAAATATTACATTTTTCCCTCAACATTTCTTAGGACTAAGAGGTATACCACGGCGATACTCAGATTATCCTGATAGTTACACAGGATGAAATATCATTTCATCTATTGGAAGAATTATATCAATAATTAGAATTATCATGTTCATTATAATTTTATGAGAAAGAATTATTTCTAAACGGACACTAATCTTTTATGAAAATATAACATCAAGAATTGAATGATTACAAAAGACCCCACCAGCAGAACATTCATATAATGAAATCCCTATTATAACATCAATATTCTAATATGGCAGAATAGTGCAATGAACTTAAGCTTCATATATAAAGATTTAATCTTTTATTAGAAATAGCAACATGAGGTAACATTATAATTCAAGACGCAAATTCTTCACTTATAGAACAATTAACATTCTTCCATGACCATTACCATTATAATTCTATCAATAATCACAGTAATAGTAGCATATATTATAATAACATTAACAAGAAATAAATTAATTAATCGATATCTCCTAGAAGGACAAACAATTGAGCTAATCTGAACTATATTACCAGCCATCACACTAATTTTTATTGCATTACCGTCACTGCGGTTATTATATATAATCGACGAAATCAATAATCCTTCAGTTACTTTAAAAGTAATTGGACACCAATGATACTGAAGATATGAATATTCAGACTTTAGAAATACTGAATTTGACTCATACATAAAACCATCAAATGAATTAAACCCTGAAGATATACGATTATTAGATGTAGATAACCGAACAGTATTACCTATAAATACACAAACCCGTGTAGTAGTGACTGCCGCAGATGTATTACATTCATGAGCAGTTCCCGCATTGGGAATCAAAATCGATGCTGTACCTGGCCGATTAAATCAAGGAAGTATAAATATTAATCGACCAGGAATTATATATGGTCAATGTTCAGAGATCTGCGGTGCAAACCATAGTTTTATACCAATTGTTATTGAAAGAACAACAACAGAAAATTTCTTAAACTGAATTAAATCAATATCATTAAGTGGCTGAAATTTAAGCATTGGTCTCTTAAACCAACCTATAGTAATTTAAAACTACTCTTAATGAATTTATATATTAAAGATTTAGTTTAACAACCTAAAACATTAACTTGTCAAGTTAAATATACTCAATTTTGAGTAATCTTTAGTGCCACAAATAGCACCTCTATGATGAGAACTACTATTTATAGTATTTTTTATTACTTATATTTTAGTTAATACATTAATTTATTTTTCAATTATAAAAACCCCTAACAAAAATATATCTAACAAAAAGATTAGAGATCAAATTAAATGAAGATGATAACAAATCTATTCTCAACATTTGACCCAGCAACATCAATTAGCTATTCCATAAATTGAATAAGAACTTTCCTGGTTTTCTTTTTAATTCCCCTATGTTACTGGGCCCTACCTAACCGGTCAATAATTATATTTTCTAATATAAGAAAAAAACTTCATAATGAATTCAAGTTACTTCTAGGAGAAAAATCTGAAGGAATAACATTATTAACTGTATCACTATTTATATTTATTCTAATCAATAATTTTATAGGATTAATACCCTACATTTTCACTAGATCAAGACACTTAGTTTTCTCATTAACCCTAGCGTTGCCCTTATGACTAAGAATAATAATTTATGGATGAACTCAAAACACCAACTTTATATTTGCGCATCTAGTTCCTAATGGTACTCCTAGAATTCTTATACCCTTTATAGTATTAATTGAAACCATTAGAAATATTATTCGACCAGGAAGATTAGCAGTGCGATTAACAGCTAATATAATTGCAGGCCACCTACTCATGAGATTATTGGGTAATAAATCAATCAATATTAGAAGCATTATATTAAGTGCCATTATTATAATTCAAATTATATTAATAATATTTGAAGCAGCAGTAGCTATTATTCAAGCTTATGTATTTTCAGTTTTAACAACACTATATTCTAGAGAAGTTATCCATTAAATATGAAAATACATAAAAATCACCCTTACCACTTAGTAGATTATAGTCCCTGACCCTTAACAGGGTCTATCGGAGCAATAACTGTCACATCAGGAATAGTATTATGATTTCACAAAAATGAAATATATCTGTTTTATTTAGGAATTACTATTTTATTATTAACAATAATTCAATGATGACGAGATATCATCCGAGAAGCTACATTTCAAGGACACCACACCATTAAGGTAACAAGAGGATTAAAGATCGGAATAATCTTATTTATTATTTCTGAAATCTTTTTCTTCATTTCATTCTTTTGAAGTTTCTTCCATAGAAGACTAGCCCCTACAGTAGAAATCGGAATAACATGACCCCCCAGGGGTATTATAGTATTTAACCCTATAGAAATTCCATTATTAAATACAATAATCCTCTTATGCTCAGGAATAACAGTAACTTGAGCTCATCACAGCTTAATAAGAAATAATCACTCAGAAACAACTAAAAGTCTAGCATTAACTGTATTACTGGGGATATATTTCACAGCCCTCCAGGCCTATGAGTATATAGAGGCAAGATTCTGTATTAGTGACTCTATTTACGGGTCCTGTTTTTATATAGCAACAGGATTTCATGGATTACATGTAATTATTGGTACTATCTTTTTAATAGTATGTCCACACGACATATAAAATGTCATTTTTCAATAAATCACCATTTTGGATTTGAAGCAGCAGCCTGATATTGACATTTTGTAGATGTAGTATGACTCTTCTTATATATTTCAATTTACTGATGAGGTAGATAATCTTATCTTTTTAGTATAAATAATATACTTGACTTCCAATCAAGAGATCTTAATTTAAGAAAGGATAATATTCATAATAATTACAATCATAATCACAGCAATCACAATTGCAATAGCAATAATAGTAATATGCTCATTAATTTCAAAAACCTCCAAAAAAGATCGAGAAAAAATATCACCATTTGAATGTGGATTTGATCCTAAAAGATCAGCACGAACCCCTTTCTCAATTCAATTCTTTTTAATTGCAGTTCTATTCTTAATTTTTGACATTGAAATTGCCATTATCCTACCAATTATTTTAACTATAAAATGAAGAATAACCAAAACATGAATTATTACAGTCGTCTTATTTATCATAATTTTAGTTATTGGATTATATCATGAATGAAATAATGGTGTACTTGAATGAGCAAAATGGGGTCGTAGTTTAATTAAAACAGTTAATTTGCAATTAAAAAATACTAAACTTTTAGTCTTCCTCATAAAATAAGATAATGAAGTAAAAATTACAATTAGTTTCGACCTAATATTAGGATATTATTCCCTTATCTAAATTAATTGAAGCCAAAGTTTGAGGCCTTTCATTGTTAATGAAATAATTGATATATTATATCCAATTAAAAGAGAATGAAGAATCTAAAAGAAGCTGCTAACTATCTTTTAAAGCGGTTAAAATCCGTTTTTCTCTTATATTTATATAGTTTAAATATTAAAACCCCTTATTTTCAATGAGGAAATAAGAAATTATTCTTTATAAATACTTAGAAGGGCATTAACCCTATAATAACTTCTTCAGAGTTAAGCTTTAAATTTAAGCTATCCAAG
>CAJVQU020000070.1:0-15470 GCA_911387785.2 Aelia acuminata | reverse complement strand
TCCTCCCTACTGGCGTACAAGAGCGGTTTTCCAGGCACTGGGGAAGGTGGCACTTTGCAGGGAAAAGTTATAGATATGATACAGGACGGGAAGGATGAAAGGAATTGAGGCTTTGATCAATTTAACTGGGATGTTATCTGGTTTGGGATTTTCGTATGGATTTGAGCAGGTCGTCAGGGGTAATATGGGAGAAATAAAAGTTGTCGGAGTTGAAGCGGGCGGAAAAAGGAACCGGTATTGGTTCTTGGTGGGAGGTGTTGGAGACAAAGTGAGAGTTAAGTTCATCGGCTGAAATAGAAATGGATTGGGTTTGAGTGGGTTTACCTAAGGACAGTTTACGGAGAATATCCCATTTTGCTTTGGAGTTGTGGGTACTGGATAAGGATTGCAGGAAGTAGTTGGATTTGGCTTGGCGTATTAAGGATAGGGTGCTGTTTCGAAGGAGCTTGAAGAAGGTATAATCTTCAGGATGTCGGGTGCGCTTGAATCTTCGTCTTGCTGCGTCTCTTCGTTTCATTGAATTCCTTATCATTGGTGTTAACCAGGGTGCTGGAGGATGCTTAAAGGTCTTGGACTTGAGAGGAGCGTGACGGTCTAGGATGGTGTGAAGTTGGTTGGTAAGGGTTTCCAACATGGAGTCATTGGAGTTTGTGGAGTATATGGGGTCCCATTGTGTCATCTCAAGATCAGGGGCTAGGATTGTAGGTGATAGGGAATTAAGGTTTCGAAAGGATACAGTTCTGGGTGAAAATAGTGGGATAGGAAGGTTATAAGATATTTGTATGAGGTCGTGAGAAGACAGAAAAGGTACCGGATGCTGTGATGAGGCGAGGAGTTTTTTAGTCTGGAGTACTGGGTATGATGGGTCGGGTTGTAAGGGACTATAAATAAATTAAGAGAGTATAGGAGGTTTGATAGATAGGATTGGTCAGGAGAAGGTATCTGGAGATTGGTGTTGAGGTCTCCGGAGAGAATATTGTCTCACCTTGGCGGACCGATACTCACGTTGGCCAGAAGCAGAACCTCTCGAAGACATCTCCGCAACAGTCGCATCCGCCCTCTACAGAACGTGGATCTGCAGATTTGGTGTTCCTGCTCGAATCACCACAGACCAAGGACGTCAGTTCGAGAGCGAGCTCTTCACCAAACTGCTGAACCTATTGGGTTCACGCCGTTGCCGGACGACTGCATATCATCCGCAATCGAATGGGATCATCGAGAGGTGGCATCGCACCCTGAAGACTGCCCTCACCGCACTTCTCATCCACTCAAGCTCTTGGACCGAGCTGTTACCCACAGTACTACTATGCTTGAGGGTCGCAGTCGGCGACGATAATTCTACAAGCGCGGCTGAGCAGACTTACGGTCAGCCATTACGTCTCCCCGGAGAACTCTTGGAGACTAGCTCTCAATCGGACGAACCAGGATTCCTCTGCAGGCTACGAGAGAACTTTAAGCGCCTTCAGCCTGCTCTACACAGGTCGAGTCAAGCAACAACGTTCATCCCGAAAGACCTCAAGACTCGCTCCCACGTCTTTTTGCGGGACGATGCAGTCAGGAAGCCGCTGACTCCACCCTACTCCGGACCACACCCCATCATCGAAAGAGGAGAGAAGACGTTTATCATCAGGTTAGGCTCCGAACAGAAGACCGTCAGCACCGACCGACTGAAACCAGCCTACATTTTGGAGGACACATCTTCAACGCCAGCTACGCATACGCCGACTCCACCAACTCCGCCGACTCCACCAACAATTCAAGACAAGACTTCTGAAAATGCCCCCACCACAGAAGCCGATCAGCCGACAGCGACTCAGACGAGGACGGCGGACAGACTCGACGAGGACGCCTCATGCGACTTCCTGTCCGCTTCTGTGACGGCGTCATTGGGGGGAAGTGATGTAACAGCACTTCAACCTCATGTTAACAAAGAGGAGGTTACACCAAGCAGTGTTGCCCGGCCATAGGAGGTTAACCAGTGTTGCCCAGATATATTAATTAAACATTACATAATGATATGCATGGCAGTAATTAGGGTAACCTAACATTACCTTGTTATGGTCGTTAAAGCTGGTGGTGAATGTTGTTTTTTGTGCCGTGATTCAATTCAGTTGTGTGGACAAGCTAAAAACAACATTCACCACCAGCTTTAACGACTATAACAAGGTAATGTTAGGTTACCCTAATTTTTTCATCCACAAGCTTTCGACCCTTCAGATCGACCAAGATGTAGTGATGGAAGAGGAAGTCTGCTCCGATGATCGGGTTGCTGACATCTGCTAAAATGAAAGACCAACGAAGTGGGCGTCAGAGTCCGACGTTCAAGATCTTCTTGACCTCTCCATAGGTCTTGATGGGCATACCGTTGGCTGCAAATAGCGTAAAGTTGGTGGGGTGTTTGCGCTCTCGTCGCTGTGCTGGGAAGACCGATATTGACGCTCCAGTGTCGACCAAATATCGCTCTCCGGTGTCCTTATCTCCGACGAATAATGGGCGGTGGAGGATGTCAGCGACGGAGTCCGCCTTCTCAGCCGCTGAAATTAGTTCCTCTGCTGGGGTGTGTTGGGCTTCCAACTGCAGGGTTGTTGACATTTGCGAGCCTTCTCCCTGAAGCGGTGGTGGTAAAAGCACAATTTTCTGCTTTTGCTCCGTGAGCGGCTACCATGCTGGCTTCTTGGTCTATTTCCTCGGCTGCGATACCCCTGGCTTTTGAGTTCACTGATTTCTAGGCTCAGTTTCCGGATCATTTCTTCGAGTTGTGAAATAGAAGTAGAGGAATTGGGTTGGGTGGAGTCAGAGTTCACCTGGCTGACGCTGGGTTCGTAAACTTCGGCAATGCGGTCTGCTATCTCCGCTAGCTTCTTTCAATTTTTTTCAATTTCTTTCAATTTAGTACGAAATACCCACTGTGAATCACAATAAATAGTTAAACAACAATGAGAGCTTATCATATGAAACCTTTCAATATCGCGGTATATACCACACTGAAAATGATATAGAATTTTTGATTATGCGCTCTGATATCGATTTATTAAAACTTACGCGATATAAACGATATTGTGGTTGGCTAATTGGTTAATGAATGTGCTGAATTAGGAAATGATATAGATTTTCGTATTACGCACTCAGTATAGATTTATTACAAGTTACACGATAAATAAGATATTAGGGTCGGCTATTGGGTTAATGAAGGTGTTGATTTGGTAAATAATATCAATTTGAACACCAGGTTGGATTACGTTACGTATGAAATAAAAAAAAATTATAATATTTATATTGGAATTTAGTAATTTTGTTTAATTAAAACATTATCACTTGTAGATAAGTATATTTTAATATATAAAGATACAATTATAGGATAATATAATTATAATTTTAAAAAATGATAAAGTTTTATTATTATTGTCATATGAAAGATTGGTGATGAAACATACTTATTTAAATGACGCGTATTTAAAATTAGATATAGTCGAGAAAAATTAATTAAATTAGGCTAATTTACAGACGACTAATATCATGAAAACATTTAAAGTGTGTGCAACTTAACGTATTTATCGTGTAAGTTGTAATAAAAAGATACCTGAGCGCGTTATCGAAAAATCTATATCATTTCCGAATTCAGCACCTTAATTAACCTATGAGCCAACCTCATTATCGTTTTTATCGTGCAAGTTGTAATAAATCGATACCTGAGCGCGTAATCGAAAAGTCAATATCATTTTCAAATTCAGCGCCTCAATTAAGTTTAGAGCGGACCCCAATATTGCTTATATCGCGTAAGTTGTAATAAATCAATACCTGAGTGTGTAATCCAAACATCGATATCATTCCCAAATTCAGCACTTTCATTAACCTATTAGCTAACCACGATATCCTTTATATCGCGTAAGTTGTAATAAATCAATACCTGAGTGCGTAATCCAAACATCGATATTATTTCCAAATTCAGCATTTTCATTAACCTATTAGCCAACCACAATATTGTATTTATCGTGTAAGTTGTAATAAATCGATACCTGAGTGTGTAATCCAAAATTCGATATCATTTTCAAATTCAGCGCCTCAATTAACCTTAAAGGGGACCCCAATATCGTTTATATCGCATAAGTTGTAATAAATCGATACCTGAGCGCGTAATCGAAAAATCTATATCATTTCTGAATTCAGCTCCTTAATTAACATTAGAGCGGACCCCAATTTCGTTTTTATCGTGCAAGCTGTAATAAATCGATACCTGAGTGCGTAATAGAAAAGTCGAAATCATTTTCAAATTCAGCGCCTCAATTAACCTTAGAGCGGCCCCCAATATCGTTTATATCGCATAAGTTTTAATAAATCGATATCAGAGCGCGTAATCGAAAAATCAATGTAATTTTCAAATTCAGCGCCTCAATTAACCTTAGAGCGGACCCTAATATCGTTTATGAAATGAAAATATTACTTTATTCTGGGACTTTTAGTCCCCTAAGAATAACAAAACGGAAACATATGGTATTACATTTGTCTGACTAAAATTAGATCAGTGGGATGAAATTATATATCGGACATATATACATTATCCTACATTATATATAGGATAATAACAATACAAATAGTGTTTACACATTGTTCTAAATATTGACCATTTTTACATTTGTGAGGAAGATTGATTATCTAGGAGATGGGTGAATAAATGGTATTTAAATGTTGCCAAGGAAGTTGCGCTGCGTATGGAGTTAGGCAGGGAATTCCAAAGATGGGTAGCACGTACTGTAAAGGATCGCTCAAAGGAGGCTGTTCTTCGGGTAGGAACATACAGGTCGGTGGGATGGGATCTTGTGTTTAATAGGTGGATGGACGAACAACGTGTAAGGAGGTCGAGGATATAGGTGGAATTTTTTGTTCTGAAGGATTGGAATAGGAAGGAACCAAGGAGATATTGTCGTCTGGATTCAGGAAGAAGAAAACCTTGCTCAGTATACAATTGGGAGACGTGAGAGTGCCTGGGACGATCGAGAATGAATCTGATAAGGCGGTTCATTAATCTTTTTAATCTCATCTCCAGTTCACCAGACAGCCCTCGGTATACCAGGCATCCATAATCAAAGTGAGGAAGGATGAGAAAGGAAACTAGGAGATGGCGGGTGCTTCTGGGGAAACATCTGGGGAATCTAAGGAGCTGTTTTAGACTGCAATGGATTTTCGGGTAATTTGGGATACTTGATGGTTCCAGGAGAGATGATTATCAAAGGTGAGACCAAGGTTTTTTATGGAGTCTTGGAACTGAATGGGAGTGCTATTGATATATAATAGTGGATAGTAAGGAACGGAATTCAGGAAAGGTTTTGAGCCGATAAGGATTGCTTTTGTTTTCTCTGTACTTAGACGTAGTTTGTTTTCTGTCGCCCAGTGGTTAATACTGTCGATGTCCTCTTGAAGTTTTAGAGCCGCTTCTATTATATTCGAAGGGTGACATGATATGTAAATTTGGAGGTCATCGGCATATAAATGAAAGTGGGAATGATGCAATACGGTTGACAGGTCATTTATATAGACGGAAAAGAGGGTTGGAGAAAGGGAAGAGCCATGAGGTACACCTTTGGAGAGAGGTAAGGACGATGAAGGTGGTTTATTAGGAATAATAACTGCTTGTGAACGGGAAGACAGGAAGGACTGGAACCAGCGTAGTGCACTATTGGATATGAATAGCTTATGAAGCTTGGAGAGGAGTATTGAGTGATCGACGGAATCGAAGGCTTTTGAAAAATCGAATAAGACCAGAATTGTAATTTTCTGTTGTTCCATGGCAGAGTAAAGGTCTTGTCAAATTTTTATAAGAGCAGATTGAGTGGAATAACCGGAACGGAAACCGGACTGGAGAGGATTAAGGAGTACGTGTTGTTCGAGGAAGGATGTAAGTTGTGAATGGACTAATCTTTCCAATGGTTTCGAGAGATAGGAAAGGATGGCAATTGGTCTGAAATCAGAGGGCGTTGAAGGATGAGGAACTTTATTGAGTGGACAGATAAGTGCTTTTTTCCAGGCTATAGGGAAGATGGACTTTAGTAAGGAAAAGTTTATATATGCAGGAGCGCAGGAAGGATGGCTGGGAGACTAAGCTTTAACAATTTTACTGGGATTTGGTCATGGTCAGAGTCATTGGTTCGAAATTTAAGTACGGAGGTGATCAATTCATCGGGAATGATATAGGAAAAGTAGAAGTTATTATCATGTCTGGGGGCTGGTAGAGGGATTGAGGCTCGTTCGGAAGGGATTGTGTGAAAAAGGTGTTTAAGTCATCGGGCGAGACTGGATGGATAGTGCTGGACGTTGAGATAATTACTGAAAATTTCCTGAGGATTTTCCACTTGGATTTAGGATCCGAGGCTTTAGAGAGGACGTTTTGAAAATACTGTGCCTTGGAACGGCGTAGGGAGGTTTGGGTGAGGTTTCGAAGGATTTTGAAAGTAGAATAATCTTCAGGTATGTGGTTACGTCTATAACATCTTCTGGCAGCATCTCTTTTCTTCATTAGTTCTCATATTTCTGAGTTGATCCAAGGGGCTGGGGAAAGTCTGAAGGTAAAGGTTTTAACGGCTGCAATTTCATTTAGGAAGATAAGGAGATTGGATGAAAGGCATTCGACCATATCGTTAATCGATTCAGAGGAATAAATGGGTTCTAAGGAATGAGATAGTTGATCTCAAAGATGGGTTTATTTTGTCGGGCATCGAAGAATCTAGATTTCTCCAGGATATTTGTTTCGGAATGAAGGTAGGAGTCGGAAGATCATAGGATATACGGATTAAGTCGTGGCTCGACAAAGATGGCATGGGACTTTGTGAGTATGATAAAAGTCGTTGACGGGAGTCGACAAAGATGTGATCAATTTGAGTATGGGAAAATTGGGTATGATGGGTTGGCAGGAAAGGGACGATGAAGAGGTTGAGGGAATATACCAAATCTAAGAGGAACTGTTTTTCGGGGGAATTAGAGAGAAAGTTTATATTAAAGTCTCCAGCGATGATTATATTGTTATAGAGAGGGACATAGGTAAGGAGGGATGTTTCAAAGTTTGGATGGAATTTGGCTAGAGGAGGACGATAAATTACTGAGAAGAGAAGGGAAAAGGAGTTAAAGGAAATTTCAGTAAGTAGATACATGGCATGTGGTGTGTCTTGGGGGGGAAGATTTTTCTAGGATTTTGACTTTTAGGCTGTCATGCACAAACAGACCGACACCTCCACCGTTTCGGTAATGGCGGATGAGGGTATAATTTGGAATGGCTACAGAGGAAGATGGAATATTGGGCTTGAGCCAGGTTTCTGACACTGCAATGCTGTGGAAAAATTTATAATGGAAATAATCTATAATTTCGTCGATATGGGCTGGAATGGACTGGGCGTTGACATGACATGTTAGGAGGACTTTATTCATAGATATAGGAAGAAAAATTTATATCATGAGAATATCCGGGATTGAGAATAGTTGCGAGGAAGGGAACATTTGTTTTCCTTAAACTATTTTATTAGAAGATAAAAGATTCGACAACGGACGGGAATCGAACCCAGGTCCTCTGCATCTACGTCGCAGCGCTCTTACCACTGAGCTAACCGTCAGTCCGTTTTCCTTAATCCAACAGTCATTAATGTGACAGAATAATATTGCCTTAAAGTTAACAGATTATCAACTTGTGACCTGATAAAGGTAAATCTTATGTAGAAACTTAAACATGAAATAAAATAAAAATGGAATAAAATAATCAGATTATCAGTTTGTGACCAGACAAAGGTAAATCTTAAGCAAAAACTTAAAGATGAAAGAAGATAGAAATGAAAGAAAATGAACTGACTGTCAATTTGTGACATGATAAAGGTAAATCTTATGTAAAAATTTAAACATGAAAATAAGAATATATAATCAACACCGCAAAAATTAATAGAAAAATGGCTAACGAAAGTAAAATTAGAAACAAAAACCATTAATTTGTCTAAAGATAATAGTACTGTATCGAGGTAACTTGAAGGCTGTTGTAATTGAAACTTTTCCAAATCCTCTGCCTTGTTGACGATGACTACTGGCTGACCTTCCGAAAGCGGACTCTTCCCCTCGCAAACCACACATATTTCACTTTGCCCGCGTTCCTCTTCTGTCTTGCCAGCCAGTACAGATGTCTGTTCCCTGGGGTCATTTCTTCGCTCAGAGAGATCTTCTCATCGGAGCCCCACCCCCAATGCCTGGTCGAAAAGTCCTTTTTTTATTTATATATATATATTTTTATTTAGTTTATATCGCGTTAGTTGTAATAAATCGATACCTGAGCGCATAATCGAAAAGTCGATATCATTTTCAAATTCAGCGCCTCAATTAACCCTAGAGCGGACCTCAATATCATTTTTATCACGTAAGTTGTAATAAATCGATACCTGAGCGCGTAATCGAAAAATCTATATCATTTTCAAAATCAGCGCCCTAAATAACCTTGAAGTCGATCCCAATATTGTAAATATCGAATAAGTTATAATCGATACCTGAGCGAGCCTCAGGTTTTATATCCATATTATTTTCACTATCAGCAGCCTTGATAATCTAATAATCGATCTTAAGATCGATATAAGGTAATTTATTATACCCTATAAGATTTCCATAAAAACGGTTAACCCAATAATGTACACCAATATGGAGAAATCCGAAAAAAAAGCTAATAAATTCATCCTCAAATAATTAAAATCAAGCTTTGACTCTTATATTAGCTATCATTGTGATAAAGATCATATCAGGACTTTTATTTTCTGGCCCGAAATATAAAAGTCATGATGTGATTTTTATTTATTTATTAGAAATATAAAAGTCCGGATTTGACTTTTATTCTATTTCCGAGAAAATAAGAGTTAATTTCAAACCCTGATCTTAACTGTTTGAGGCCTTATTTTCATCAATTATGAACTTAACTTTGATATAGAGAGTATTTTTTAAATAAGCACTTTAGATGTCGGTTAATATTTTAATATATCTATAAATATAAAATTTCAATGATACTAATGTGACATATTTCAAATACCTTATAAATAATTCAATTTTCTCAAAAATGCATGAAACATATTTGAGAAGCAATTTAAAAGCAATATTTTTGGCTATGTATTGCATGTGTGTGATCAACTCTGGTTCAAAAGGAATTTAAAAATCTTAAATGCAACTAAAGACAAGTCATTCATAATGGTTTTACAAATATTAATTTTAATGAACAAATAGTGTGTAATATTTGTAGAGATTCTTCAAACTTTGTATAAATTTAATGGATTTGTTTTTCCTTCCATTCTGAACTATCTTCCCAAATTAAAAATTGGGTTGGAACTCCTCATTTCACATAGATTGTGTTTTATACAGACATAAAATGATTATGCCATGAGAATGGACAATTTGGAGTAATTGGTCAAATAATAAATGGGCCTGTTGACATTAATAATATAGTTAATTTATTGCCATGTAATATAAATGATGATCATTGCATTAATATACACATAAAAAAGAAAAGATTCATAATTAGAGTTACTTCTAGAGCTTAGTAACTAAACTAACATAAAGACCTGGCTTCTGCAATGAATTAGAAACCGTTTATATGAAATGTATTGCAATGTATTATGGATTCTGCAGTGGCGGGAAAAGATTTCATAAGTATAATAAGTAATATAATTTTAAATAAAGTGTTGGATGCGCTCACTCAGTGTTGCCTGGGAATGCGGTAGGGTCCTGGGAATACCGTCTGGAAGTTTTTGGGACCATAAACGTTGGTAAAGGTCCCTGGTCCCTGAAAAGGCATTGTTGGATATCGAAATAAGTTAAGTTCTCAACACTTAGATAGTGCCGCCTTAGGAAGAACATGAGAAGTGTAAAGCAGAAGAGCGTGGCAGGGGAATTTTAAGATAGCCCAACCAATCACAGAAAAACCAAATAGAGTGGGGGGAAGTTATCTATGTGGATTAGGGCTTCAAAATCAGAAGTCATAGCAGGAAATGAGCACTACGAATACTTTCACGTTTTTATTTATATTTCCACGCAAGAGTTAGCTAATGTTGTATTTAAAGAGCTTGTTTCATGCTGAATTTGACACTCTGCAACTTTAATCTAAAAAAATTTTCATTTAAACTAGTTGTTTTTGAGTTAACGACGTTGGAACACGGTTTCCACCAAAATCGTAAAAAATACAGATTTTTGATGTTCCAAACCCGACTAAACTACTAAACTGATTAAGATATCAAATATATCATTCTATTAACAATATTATATCTTTTTATAGTAAATAGAAAGCAATTCTTTGTGATCAGTATTTGCCGATTTATATGCGAGAAACTGAAAAAAAAATCCAAAAATTTCACGGATTTTAGGCTATTAAGTGCTTAATACATTCACGTTTTCATTACTTTGTCTCCACAGGAGTGGGTTAATTTTAAAATTAAGGATCTCGTTTTACACATTATTTGATATTCTTCAACTATTCAAATTGCAGGCTTTGGAACATGAGCGTAATTCATTTTTCTGCTAAAGTGGTTAAATTGATAATCGGTTTTGGCGAAAAGAGTAAACAGATTTGAACTGTGAGGAGCTCAGTTTAATTTTATGCCCTTTTATTTTAAAAAAACACAATTTTCTCTGCGATAAACTGTTTTTGAGTTATGAGGGAAAAACTAAAAAAAATTTGAAAATTTTGATTTTACTAGCCTATAATATTTGATGGCAACCGATCTGAGGTAGCAGACGTTCACATTTGTTGTCTATGATATGAGTACTTTCAGGCTATTTGATCAAAAACTTTCTTCAAATCAGACACTTTTTTAGCCATCAGCTCCGGGACTAATAGGCCCCCATGCCAGTCAGCGTCCATTAGAGTGTCCATTTGTGTCATTTAAATATATTAAAGGGCATATATAATTAATATTTGATAAATACAATTGGATAGTTATGATTCAGATGCGTTTCTCATTTCCATTCACCTCCATGCCACAGTTTTCATAGAATAAGTAAAAAGGTAAACATATCACCTCTGGAAAAAATTTCAATGTTCAGAAGAACTTATTAAATATATAATACATTGTCTTATTGATCGGGTTTCCTTCTGGAATCGAAACAAATAAATGATATAGTAGATATACTTTATAGGTTATATGTATATGCAGTTTCCGAAACCCCCCACCTTAGCCTTAGAAATGCGGGCAGCTAGAAACGTAGCAGTATAATACAACAATTGATGAATATTTTTTTCTGGGTCATATAGCTCTACTAATGACACTCAACTGTGTGATGTTAGTGTTGAGAAGAATAATCTCTGGTAGCACAAGAGACAGCACAAAACCTATTTATAAACCGCTCCAAAGAGGATTCGCAGTACCAACTTTGTGGTCTAGGTTACAGTTTTATAAATTATATCAAATTATGTGTCAAAGTAACACATTTTTTCCAGCTATATCAACAAAAATTGGTAATGGGGAAATTTTAAATGATGATGAACTTTCGTTAATTGAGTCATGTTTCTTTAAAAAACCCAGAAGTTAAGTTAAGTTGGTTTACTAAGTGATCTAGTACGTTTGAAGAAGAGAAAAATACTTATATTTTTCTATTATGGCTATTAGTAACGAAGACATAATAGCTGCGACTAACCAAAATATGCAGGAAAGAATACAACTCAAAACTGCACTTGAGAGTATTGCCACCAGCCTTGAAGGGGTACTTGATGTATTATCAAAAGTAAAATTAAAATATGTAAATCTAGAAAAAAGAAACATTGAACTAGAAAATGAAATTAAGACCTTAAAACACCAAGCTCGAAATAATACCTTCATTATATACAAAGTTCCAGAAGAAGCAGATAGAAACACAGATAACATTTTGAATACGGTTGAGAAAGTTTGTGGAAAACTCAATTTATCCCTGCCTAGTGGTGCTGTCAACAATTGCTTCAGGCTAGGGAAAGGAACAAATGATCGGCCAATCCTAGTAATGCTAACCAGTAAGCTATTAAAGAACGAAATAATGAAGTGTAAAGAGGATTTTGCCATAATAAACACACCCACCCATCAGTCACGACAGGACACCTGAAGAAAGGGAAAACAGAAGGAAAATATTTAATTGCCTGAATGACCTACATAAAGTTGATATTAATGCTAGTTATCGCAATACAAGATTTAAATTCTGTGGTGTATTATACACTTTGTAGGAAGCAGAGGATATATACAAGGTTTATCTTATAGCGACGAAACAGCAGAATCCAGCAATTTGAAAAAAATAAAGTAAGGAAAGAAACTTGAGGATTTTCAGTTTCGCTCTAGATCACTGTCAAAAGCCTTTACAAAGCAATGACTGGATACAGTACAGATTTCTATTGAGCTAGATATCTTGGATACCTGCTACACGAAATATAAAATATGGGCACATGAGTAGAGGAATTCTAATGGGAATAAAGTTTGATATATTTAATAAACAAATGGCAGAATTCATAACGTTATCGGGTTGTAGAATAATAAAACTAACTTTAAGAAGTAATGATATCGTCTGCGTAGGCTAGCAATTTAATCCTCAAACCTCCACCCAAGTAATCTTCTAAATCGTTAATAAAATAGGAGAATATGAAAGGGCACAGAATACAGCCCTGTTTTAATCCTCTAAGCGTTTGAAAACTATTTGATAGTGCATTACCCAACCATATAGAGCTTTCGGATTTATGATACAGGTGTTTCAATATATTCATTATTTTCATAGAGACGCCTGCTTTATATATTTTATAAAATAGAAAATTTCTATCCATGTTGTCAAATTCAGCTGACAAACCTATAAAAAATGCATAGACTTTTCACCATTTAATATTTAAATTTAGGGTTACAATATTAACACATCAATAGTAGAGTTGTTTTTCGGAAACCAGCCTGGTATTCGCTTATTACATTAAATTAATTTACCCATTCGGTCAGCCTTAGGTTAATCAGTCCTGTGAAAAATTTCCCTATACTATTGTTGAATGCAATTCCCCTATTTTTTAACATTATTAACATCACCTGCTTTATATATTGGGAATATAATTGAACTCCCAATTATATTCCCAATTGGGAATATAATTGGGGCGTAATAATCTTGAAATTTATCACCCTAAAACCCCTACTACTACTACTAAGCAATAATGAAATTATTGTGACACCGGTATATCTCGGGCCGGGATAACCGAGCGTGTTTGAGCGCGACCCACTTTAGCATGCTTAGCCGAACGGCGGCGGTTCGAATCTGCCCAGGGATGGTTGACTTTTATTTCATAGAGGCCCCATGGAATAAATATCGACCTAACCACCATGGTTAGAATAGATTGGTTACACCTCTAAAGTAACCCCCTGTATGCCATACATGGCCAGGTAGGAGTACCAAACAAAAAAAAAAAACAGACATACAGAGCATAGGGAACCGCAATTATAATAAATACTAAATACCAGAAGGGAGATCAATCACCAAACAATCCTATGGATAACCAGTCTGAAACCTCCTTTGAGTCAGAGAGCAGCCAAACGCCTTCATGATGAGTTAAAATATTCCTCTATTCCAAAACATTTATTTTAAGTAATCACGAATCAAAATAAATAAATAATTTGTTAAAATTTATGAAGGATATTGATAGTTTCAGAGTAGTAACTATTTGGGTCCTTCGAGTCCGTTTTGAAATTTTGTAGGCTCTCGGATATATAGAGGGCTTCTAAAAATTTTAATTTTTGTTCAGACCCATCTTTGTGCAGAAGTTGGTGGTTTTCAAAATAAAAATCATGCTTCAATTCAAAGCAATGTTTTGCTAAAGCAGTCTTTGGTTCTTTTTTGCCCTTTTTCTTGTCCTTATATTCCGTACACGATATTTTATGTTGGTACATTCTGTTTTTTAAATTTTGAGTCGTCATTCCTATATACGTGTTCGGACATATTAAGCAATTTAGTTGATATATTAGATCATAATTTAAAAACTTATCTATTATATCCTTAACTGTAGTGTATATGTGGCGATTTAGTTTATTTGTAGGCTTATCCGCTATTTTTAGCGGACTATTTTAGACTGATTATCCATGGGATTGTTTGGTGATTGATCTCCCTTCTGGTATTTAGTATTTATTATAATTGCGGTTTCCGGTGCTCTTTATGTTTTTTATTGGTCTTCAATTGGTAATGTTAAATATGTTTTTCTTTTTTCTTTTGGTAAATCTCCTATAAATGATTCTTTCAGGTGCTCCACCATAAATAAATTATTTATTTTTCCTGATGATGCCTGAACAGGCGAAAATTTGAAAATGTATCAATAAAACATTATAAAAAGATTGATGGGACTATTACTGGCCTTCCTATCTTAAAAAACTATCTCCACTAATTCATTGGTGAATATTTGAAACTATTCTGGAGATGGCTGAAAATCTCCTGCCCACTGGTAGTGCTTTATTTGAAGACACCACTTTTTCACTTTTTACTGATATTCGATCACTCATTAAATGTGAACTGTTGGTGAAGGAAGACATTTGGAGAGTTATTAATGCGCTGTCAAGGTATGTGCACGCTGTTAAGTAAGGAGATTTACTTACAGAGACATAAAGAACAAAATATTTTTCCCAAACACCTCTTGGATTGCCTTATTCATATTGAAAATTCCTTTAATAACCTTTTTTTATCACATAGAAAACATATTAATTTCTTTAATAATTTTGGTAATAAATTATTAGCCCTGGACAAAAGCCAATCAAAATGGCTAACTCATTACCATAAGCAGTGTTATGAGAGTAAGTTAAATGTTTTTATGACAAATCATAACTATAATAGGGATCGTATAATGTCTATTTTCAATAAATACCTTCGGTTCTTGATTGATAGTGAGAAAATTAAGATTGATAAGAAAATAAAAAGAGTTTTTAATTTTACAATATATAAACCATACCATCACAACACTTTCCTCCCTAATAATAAATCGATGATTGATAGTTCAAATATTAAAGCTAATCTAAGAGTTGCTAACAAATCCAGTTCAAAAGCTATTATTGATAAATATATGAAGTTAAATGAACTTAATTTTGTAGAAAACCTCACTGATCTTGATATTCCCAAAAATATTCTTAACCTTTTAAGCCTTGGTGAAAACACAAAACTTTTTCCTGTTAACCTCAAAAAAGATATATATATAATATTATAGCGGAAATTGAATCCGTCTTACAATCCATATCAACTTCTGAGAATCATAAAAACACAATAAGGAATAATATATCTCGTAACATTAATAATTTCTTATCCAAACAATCACACAACCGAGACACTATAGCTCAACTTTTAAAAAAAAGATTTTACTGATCTTGTAAAATATAAGAAAGAAAATCCATCTTTGTGCATTTTAAAATCAGATAAGACTAAAAGGACTGTTCTTATAACCAGAGATCCGCACAATCAGAAAATGATGATTTTGCTAAATTACAAAAATACATACCGGTAAT
>CAJVQU020000069.1:0-17497 GCA_911387785.2 Aelia acuminata | reverse complement strand
AAGTATAATGAAGCAGAGTATAGCTACAAGTAACCTCCTTTAAACACATGTTTATTAATATATATTAGTAGCAGGTAAGGTTAGCGCACCAAAAAGATTTTTCAGGCCTAGGCCCGAAAAGTCCTACTTTACGGACTCAAACAGAGTATTGAAAACACATTTGTTTGATGCAGTATGATGAAAAATATTTTTTATCTGTGAATGAATTAATAAGATAGTTTCAACTAGCGACAATGCCTGGGGAAGCGATTCACTCTTTCTTTAAATTTATCATTATTTTCAAATTATATAATTATAAAGTGTGAATAAAAAGAAATGTTTTATTAGCAGAAACAGTTCTACTGCACGAACTTCAGAGGACGTTCGATGTGTACACGCTCCAAGCACTTGGAATATGAAGCCGCTTGACAAACAAACTTTACTTTCTGTCAAATATTTCAGCCTTCATTCCATTTTTACAAATGACCATTTATATGAAGTTCGTAACAACTTCTTATTAAGAATTTCGATATATCTTTTAATGTATCGCAGTAATTTATAACTGTTTAACTATTAATAACGTTTTTTTTTATATAGGAAAATTTTTTGAATTAATGTCAGAGAAAAAGTTAGTTTATAAACTTACAAGATGTATTACCCCTGGATGTAATACAGAAATCCTGAATATTATTCTGATCATAATAGAGATTTATAAGCTGAAAGGGTTAGAATCGGTATATTGGAATTTACAGCTTCAATATGCAGAATTTATGTTATATTAATATTCATTACTATTCTAAAACTTGCTTATTCCTTTATGAAAACGTCCATAATTCAAAGCTATATAAAACTTTTTTAGTTCATGAGACATAAATAAATTTTTAAAAACAGTTTCCAGGGGTCACCTGTGGTGTAGTGGTCAGCATGGCAACCTATAATACTAAAGGTCGCAGGTTCGAGCCCAGCGGTGGCCCTAGGATGTTTAATGGGAGTAAAAAATCCTTAGCCATGCCGTCCCTCGGATTGGACGTAAAATGGAGGTCCCGAGCCTGTACGATGTCAGGCACTCGTTAAAGATCCCTATTCTAATTATACCTGGATAGGCAAAATTTAGGACTCCCACTGTAGCATCTTCCGATTAGCCTTAGTGGCATAAAGTGGCATTAAAACAAACAAACAAACAGTTTCTAATATACAACACAGAAACTCATTTCAGTAATTCTCACTATCAGGTGGTACACCATCTGGGATACTCACATTCGACAAAGTATGACAAGAGGACCACATTTTAAAATTAAAAAATTTTTATTTACAAATACAAATATGTGTCATCTTGTGTGATGTGCAATCTGCAAATTAGCAATTAGCAAATCGGTTGGACTCCTATTGGAAAATTGCTAACTTTATATAAGCTAGCATGCCTCGGCCACCGCCTTAAATGTGGAATGTAAGGGTTTATGTTTGATGTTAGTTTCTTTGTTAAAGGGGTTCGTGTTAAAAGTTAGTCTTTGGTGGAAGTTTTTGAAGTATTGTGTGGCTGTGTTGTTAACAGTTGGGATATTTAGGTCCTTTTGCAGTAAGTCACTTGTCGTATGTCCGGTCGTATTTATACTTTGTAAATAGTAAGTTTATTAGTTAGTGATAATTTCGAACGACTGTCGATTAACCTATTTAATATTCCAAATTTTACTTCCTCCAACTTACAATTTAATACTACTCTCTTTTCTGACAGACAGACTTTTCACTGTTAAAATAGACAACGAACTATCCAGTATAAAATATGTTAAAGCTGGAGTTCCACAGGGTAGTGTACTTGGATCACTACTCTTCAATATTTTCACAGCTGTTTTACCGGAACACTAACACACCCTACTGGCTACATTCGTTGACGATACCGCATTACTAACTACATACATAAACCCCGATATAGCATCTTCTATCCTCCAAAACCACTTGGATGATATATTTAGTAGGGCTATGTATATATTTACAGGTGGAATGCAAAAGTGAACTTATTGCCGTTTGAGGGTGAAAACATGGTTTATGGCCGCAAGTATATTTCAATGATACTCTGATCCCTGAATCCCAAGCAGTAAGATATTTGTGGCTTCACTTGGACCTGATATGGAGAACCCCCATATCGGGTTTCTTTATTTCATAATTTTACTTTAGTAAAATTATTCAGACCCCTGCCAGTGTTACAACATAGTCTATCAAAAAATAATTAGAAATAATAGCTGTATGTACCGGTTTAACCCGGAGAATTTCTTTTTTTAAATCTATAAACGGTCGATTCCGTAAAAACCAATGTAAAGCGAGATCAAAACGATTTTTATAGCAATAAAGAATATACCCAGAGATTGGCTGAAGTTATGCATTTTAATACAGACAGGCGTTCGCACCTGTTATGAAAGAACCAGTGAGCGAAATTTGGAGAATTTAGGACAAATGGTATGGATTTCTATAAAGAACAAACAAACAAACAGAATTTCATCTTTATTTATATAGATTTAAATTGTAAAATATTTGTTTGAAATTCCTTTTAATTTTACAGTAAAGTATTATTGTGATATGAAACCAAAACAGAAACTTATTTCTTTTAAGTTAAACAATGTTTCAGAATAGCCGGAACCGTCTTCATATCATTAGCACGTGCTACATCTTTGAATCCTTCTAGACTATTCCAGGGAGGTTCCATTGCAGACCATATACAACTGTAAGCGATCGACTAGTTGCTCAGTCCAACCTTCTGCAGCGAAGAATACAGTTACTTTGTTCTGTCACTGTTAAGTTACATTTAACTGTTCCGTGGCAAGTAATATTATTTGGGTCATAATTGTTTGTTAAACATTTTTGTTTCATAATTTTTCTTAAATAAAATTATTCAGACCCCTACCGGTGTAAAATATACTCTCTTGAATAATAATTAGAGATAAGAGATGACGTCAAAAATATCCGCGATAATTCCTGCTCGAGTGGATAAGAAGATGAACGAGTGATCACAAAAATAATTACTGTTCATTTGTAAAAGTAGAAAGGGGCTTAATGTAGAGCTTTATATAATCCTTAATAATGTTCCTGCAGATATAACGTCTTATTTCTTAAAAATAACAGGAAAAAGAGAGTAGTTAAATGCTGCAATTGATGAATTACAATAATAAAAACCACTTTTTAAGAGAAAGGAATTTATTACTTGCCATCGAAACATAATTAAAAAAATCTGGTGCGTGCCCGCAACACACAACTTTCACTAACCAACTTACTTAGATTAGAAATTAATGCGTTTTGTTAATTGCCACTTCTCAAATGAACAGAACGGCTTTAATTATGAAAAAGTCTGTCATTAAAGGCTTACTCCGCATGCGTGGGCTCAACGAGTTTTATGAGTTGACTGAATATTTTTCTTTATATTTTCTTTATTTTTATCATATCTCATATTTAGCCATTTCTTATTTTTAGGCTAACGAGAGACAGTTGATTTCTCCATATAAACAAAAACAAAGGTACTTTATAGGAAACAAACAAACAAAAAAGGCCCCAACTCCCCCCCCCCCCAAAAAAAAAGCCCCCTCAGAACATTTTAATAATGATAAAGCTTACCTGATATTAAAGAACACCTACTTTTCATTAAACATGACGAATTTGATAAAAAATCGTTAAAGCCGTTTTTGAGATCATCGAAAAAAAGGTAAAAATTGGAAAAAAAATTATGAAATAAAGTGCCTGCTCCGTTTGACCAATTTTGATGAAATGTTGACTATCACATCTTTGGCATATACATACATCAAATACCCAGTTTGATCAAAATCGTTAAAACTGTTTTTGAGTAAATAAAAAAAAAACACGTGAAGATGATACAAAAATTATTAAGTAAAGTCCCCCTCCTGTTGATCAATTTTGATGAAATTTTTACAGTCATATCTCGGGCATATAAATAGATCAAATACTCAGTTTGATCAAAATCTTTAGAGCCCTTTTTGAGAAAATCGAAAAAAACTTAAAAATTTATTAAGTAAAGTCCCCCTCCTGTTGATCAATTTTGATGAAATTTTTACAGTCATATCTCGGGCATATAAATAGATCAAATACTCAGTTTGATCAAAATCTTTAGAGCCCTTTTTGAGAAAATCGAAAAAAACTTAAAAATTTATTAAGTAAAGTCCCCCTCCTGTTGATCAATTTTGATGAAATTTTTACAGTCATATCTCGGGCATATAAATAGATCAAATACTCAGTTTGATCAAAATCTTTAGAGCCCTTTTTGAGAAAATCGAAAAAAACTTAAAAAGTTATTAAATAAAGTACCCCCTCCCTTTGAGCAATTTTGATGAAATTTTTGCTTTCACATCGCGGGCATATACGTACACTAAATACTCAATTTCAGGTTCGCACGGTTTATAGTTTTTGATCTGTTCACACACACACACACATACACACACACACACACACACACACACACACACACACACACACACACACAGACCATTTCGCGGGACTTGGTTAATTAGACTCAGGCGACCCCAAAACGTGTATTTCCGTTGAAAACCGGAGGTCGAAATTTTTCACGATCGCAATACTTCCACGTACTATATATTTTATATATAGGTAAGTGAAAGTAAAAAGGTTTAAGTTTAAATATATAAGTATCGCCCGTTGGCAAGAAGATGCTTGCAACTTGAAATATATCAATTTTGAGTTATGTATACATTTGGAATCAGAATGACAAAACCTAAAATGCCAGGATATAATCACAATATTATTAATAGTTTCGTTCCCTTAAGGCGCAAATTACCATATTATTTTGTGGAGGGGACGATCTTTTAAGCAGGTACTAATGAACTAATTCTTACAGAAGTACTCATGTATCAGAATTTATTGTATGTGAAGACCCTACTCTAAGAACGTGTTCATTCCATTATTTGTTAATGTTGTTTTATAGTGCATTATAGTAAACCGTTTCGAGTACTACAAATCTGTGTAGTTGACACGAAAACAGCGGGTTTAATCCTTGAGATATTAACAATTATTTTTGGGGTGCAAACGCAATTACAATTCCTTTTGATCATTGATTCTTTTTGGACTAACAAATAATGTATTGTATTTTTATTAACATTACCTTATTTGAAAATTTATTGGGCATAGATTATTTTTTTTCCCCATACTTCGAGTTACTAGGTTTTTTAAAAATATTTTAACACTCTTTTTGCTCTCTTGTAAAATTTGCAAAATGTGACCGATCACGTTTATTGCGTGGGGTCTTCATATTTATTTTTGTATAACTATTGTATAAATTGTTGCTGTTTTTTTTTTTTTTTTTTTTGCTTTAAGTACGATTTCATTCTATTGATTTTAGAAAAAATAATATTTGATAATATAAAAATAGCTTGTTTTGATAAAAGCAACTGTAAAATCAGCAATGTTTTAGTAGTGACCACATACTGTGTATCCTCAGCTGCTTTCTGTAACAACAACAAATATTTGTTTTATTCTACAGGGAAGAGGAAATTTCCTCGTAGCCTTAGCAAGCTCCTTATATTTAGTCGTAAGAGGACGAGCATCAAATGTTCTGGGCCAGCGTAAATGGTACTGGAACATCGTAGTCACAAACATGTACTATGACAGTTTGTTCCAACAGTTCGTTGGTCCGAACAACAAGTATAGAACTGTTCTAAACCATATCTTTTGTGTTTTGTTTCAAGTTACAATACAATTATAAAATACTCGTATAACTTTACAATTGTAACATCAATATGGCTTATCTTCTTGTATTACTTTAAATTCAAGATTTAATATTTATAGTTATATAATTATTCAAATTACAACATATTATTTACAAAACTGATGACTGTATAGTGAGATTTATCTTATTTTTGCAAATTTAAATGGGGTAGACCCGAGATTAAATAATTATAAACTTAAGCAGGAATATTTTTTTTTAAAAACAAATAAAATTCGTAAATTGTAACATAAATTTTATAATAGTGGTCAGCAAGCTAGAAGAAAATAATTGAAAATTAATGCTTTACATGGGCTACTAAACATACCCGAAAAAAGTACATAAATTTACTTCGTTATCCTACTTCGAAAAAAAAATTATAAACTAATTTCATGAGTCTAACCATAACAACCTAGAAACAGAATAGTATATTTATTTATGTATGTTGTTTATTTTATTTTTTTACTTAATATGTATTCTTCTTATAGCAGTTTAAAATATTTATAAACGTAAAAATGTGACAAATTTATTAATTAAATCCCCTCTCATTTTACCCAATTTCAATGAAATTTTCGCTGTCACATGAAGGGCATTTACCTATCTCAAATACCGAATCACAAAGGGGCCACCTGTGTAATATTGGTTAGCATGGCAACCTACAATACTACAGGTCGCAGGTCCGCGCCCAGCGGTGGCCCTAGGATTTTTTAATGGGAGTAAAAATTCCTTGGCCATGCCGTCCCTCGGATAGGACGTAAAATGGAGGTCCCGAGCCTGTACGATGTAAGTTACTCGTTAAAGATCCCTATCCTAATTATACGTGGATAGGGAAAATTTAGGACTCCCACTGTAGCATCGTCCGATTAGTCTTAGTGGCATAAAGTGACGTTAAACAAACAAACCAACCGAATTTTAATATCGTACTGTTTATCTTTTTTGAACCACAGCAACGCGTGGCCTGGTCTGCTCGTAATTTTTAGTTTTTTACTGCATATTATATGGCATATTTTGAAAATTTTTTACCCTAGGATGGCCAAGGTTTTTCGCCATCTTAATTTGGCCAAAGGGGGACTCCGGCAGCCCACGCATTTTTATGAACTATTTATAAAATATTGTGCTCAAACTTCCTTACAAAATGTCAATGTTTCTCAAGGATGTCTTTATTTTATTTACAATCTTATAAATTAAAATAAAAAGTAAAAAAAAATGTATCTTTAAAACGGTTTAAATAACTGAAGATAAAAAAAAAATCTATATTACATATAAACAAATAAAAACTATTTCTACAATATTGCATATATTTTTTTCCGATTGTTTACTGCAAAAGTACTTTTTACAAATTCCACAGGTTTGCTTACTTTTTGATATATTATTGTACTTCTGTCGTTTTGAGTTGGCTTACTTTAAACACATGTAGCATCGTTTCTTCCCCAATTGCAGACTTGTTTTTGGCTTGCACTTCACTATTTCAACTTAATATAGTTTTTATTATATTCCCTAAGTGACCAGTAACGGTATCAAAATAAATAGATTTTATTATAATAACATTATAATGGTATGCTTTGAATTGAACAAGGTAAACATAAGAAACTAGCATTCCCCGTCGCGGCTTTGCCCGCGAGCCTTTAATGTCAATTCTGTGATCACTATTTTGGTATTGATCTAATATAATATGTTAACTGATGTTAAGGAGATTTAGTAGAATTTGAGCTTCCGGTAGGTGGAATGTTGGAGGGGGAAGCTGCCGGCTCGGTAGAAGATAGGGAGATGCGCAATGGAGAGAGTTCACTAAAACCGCCGAAAAAAAAATTGGTACTCGTCGTGAACGCTTCATTTTTCGGCTGTAAAACATGGTTTTCGACGCCCAATAGGGCGTCTTTTGATAAACTCGTCGTATCAAATTCTTTAAAACTAGTCCAAATTAGAAATATTTTCTCGAAGTTCGAAATTAGATGCCCGTTAGAGTTTAACGACAATTTCGCCATTTAAACCCCTAAGGGGTTAAATTTTTGAAATGCCTTTCTTAGTGGTTACCTACATCGCGTTTAAAATCTAAATTCCGAACTTCAAGTTTCTATCACAAGTAGTTTTTGCTCTGCGTTAATTAACAGGACAAAGCCTCTTATATATATGGAGAAGAGATCGAAATAAACACGCACCTTCCCCAATCATGGGAATCACAGTATGCATAATTTGATTACCACTAATATTTAAATAATCAGTAGCCATATTTTATGTGAATGTCTATTCAAATCTATATTCAAATAAAAAACATATGGTTTAAAATCTCAAAAATAGATTTCCCTTAGAGTTAAACGATAATTTCGCCATTTAAGCCCCTTAGGGGTTACATTTTTAAAATTATTTTCTTAGTGGTTACCTAAATCGCGTTTAAAATCTAAATTTCGAACTTCAAGTTTCTATCATTAGTAGTTTTTGCTCTGCGTTGATTCTGTCAGTCAGGACAAAGCCTCTTATATATAGAGAGATTATTTTGTTTTCTTGATTGTTTAGCACGACATTACAATACATGATTCAATCACAAATGAAAGCTACATCTGAATCCACACATGCGTTTTTTCAGTCAGATGTTAGTGTTGAAAGGAACGTCCTACGCGATCGTTGAAACACTGTGATCAATCAGCAAGGATATAACTGAAGATAAACAAAAGCTTTCAATTCGTTCACAATAGGCTTCGAAAGAATTGTCTCTGGAGCCGTTTGAAAAAGTCGATTGTATTTCGGCAAGTCCAGTGACCTTTAGAAGAAACCTTTTTAAAAATAAAACTGTAGATAGCTATGTGGTATTCTTTAGTTGCGCTGATTTAGAAGTTTTCTGTAACTTATATTTGAGCTATTTTTCTTAGGACACATTTTCTAATGAGTTCCCATATAGCAAAATAATTGGTACGCAGGTGGAAGAAATATTTTACTACTCGCGCCTTTAGCCTGGGACAATATTTCTTAGCCTTCCAAAAAGAAATGACCGGTTATCCACTAAAGAAAGTAATGAGGGTCGTTTCAGTAGGAGCTGTCTTAAATCCGTCTTGACTATAGGGGAGAATTCTTTCTCGCTGTTTAAATGGGATAGCACCTGTATCCGACAAATGCTTGAAGGTTTGAATTTTTAAAAACGTTCAAAATATGAATACGATGCAGTAGAGCTGGTTCTAAAATCTAATATGATATCTGAAATACGGAATAAAATACATCAAAAACTGGATCGAAGAAAAAAAAATCTTTTTCTCTTGTATAGTAACCCTATGCAAAAGGAGTTTATTTAAACTAAACCTACCGACATGTTATATATACCTATTTCTACCTATGGCGGTCAGATGACCGCTTTTGAAATAAACATTATAGTCTTTTCCAGTTGATTGTAATTGTAGCAGCACTTACTTCTACAAATTATATAAATGTAATTATATATATATATATATATATATATATATATATATATATATATATATATGTATACGCTTCCAAACGGTGCCAAATCCTTCCTCTTCACTGACACCTCTCCCACGATCTCGCAAGTTTTGCGAATATTTACGGGAGGTGGACAAATTTTGTCCAACTTTTTGGCATCTCTTGACTTTCGTCAATTTTTTAATTATATTATATTAATTTAATCATTATCGTGGATGACCACTCTTGTTTTTAAATTATTTTAAATAATTTATTTTTGAAGAGAAAAGATTTGGCTCCGCCGGAAATTAAACCCGGGTCTTCCGCGTAACATGCGCCAAATCTTTTCTCTTCAAAAATAATTTATTTAAAATATTTTGCTAATAGTTGTAGCCTAGAATGACCTGATTAATAAAGGAATAGTACATAATAAAATACAAAATAAAATATATTAAATATAATAAAAGAATAGTATTAAATACAATGCAAAATAATGTATAATAAGATTAAGAGAATTAAATATATTAGATAAATAAAATTGTGATATAAAACCCTTTTTTAATATATCTAAAAAGTAGCAAAAAAAGCATTGATTCGATATTGGAAAAAAAAGGCAACGGAAAAATTTAAAACTGGTTTGTTGATTATTCGTTCCTAATCATAACTGTTTAAGTGTTTGTGCGTAGGGGGGGGGGGGAGAGTCCGAGGGTGACATTATTAAATTTGATTAGTAAGTTGACGCAGTTTGGTGGGGATGAGAAGTTGGTTATCAGTTCCAACAAGGAACCCGTCATTACCCCTCACTAAATTAGTAATAGCATTTGCATACCCTAATTGGACTTGGCTCTTCTACCTGATCAAGTTTGACTGCTTTCGCATCTCATGATGATATTCAGCCATATTCCCGAAACGTTGACACCTTAAATTAATAATTTAACTAGAAATATTGAGGATGACTAAAAATTTAAAAAGAAAAAAATCTAGTGCGTGCGCGCAACACACAACTTTCACTTACCAACTTACTTCGATAAGAAATTAATGCGTTTTGTTAATGCCAATTCTCAAAGTTACACATTTACCCACATTCATTTCTTATTTTTGTTTTCATTTGCTCTATAATCCCCTCAGAACATTTTAATAATGGTAACGCTTACCTGATATTAAATAACACCTAATTTTCATCAAGCGTGATGAATATGATGAAAATCGTTTAAGCCGTTTCTGAGATAATCGAAAAATTGGAAAAAAAAGTTTTGGAATTGGAAAAAAAGAAATAAAGTGCCCCCTCCGGTTGATCAATTTTGATCAAACGTTGGCCATTACATCTTTGGCATATACATACATCAAATACCCAGTTTGATCAAAATCGTGAAAGCCGTTTTTGAGTAAATAAAAAAAACACGTCAAAATGATACAAAATTTAGTAAGTAAAGCCCCCCTCCGGTTGGTCAATTTTGATGAAATATTGGCTATCGCATCTTTGGCATATACATACATTAAATACCCAGTTTGATCAAAATCCTGAAAGCCGTTTTTAAGTAAATAAAAAAAACACGTGAAAATGATTCAAAATTTATTAAGTAAAGCCCCCCTCAGGTTGTTCAATTTTGATGAAATTTTTGCGGTCATATCTCAGGCATATTAATACACCAAATACTGAGTTTAATCAAAATCGTTAGAGCCATTTTTGAGAAAATCGAAAAAAACGTAAAAAGTTATTAATTAAAGTACCCCCTCCCTTTGAGCAATTTATATGAAATTTTTGCTGTCACATCGCGGGCATATACGTACACTAAATACCTAATTTCAGGTTCGCACGGTTTATAGTTTTTGAGCTAGTCTGTTCACACACACAAACACACACACACACACACACACACACACACAGACCATTTCGCGGTTATTTCGACTCGGGGGACCCCAAAACATGTATTTTCAATAATTCAATAAAACTTCAGCGTCAAGAAGCGTGCTATACAGCTCACATGAAAATTTCGGATATCTAAGATGGTATTAAATTATGTAAAAGTCTAAAATATGAATAAGATCAGAGTGTTATACCTGTTGGTTTTTTTCCTAGCTAGTTACCTCGCGCATATGTAAATATTCAAAAAATCTTATCCAGCTTCTTTTTAATAGCCTTCTACAACGATTATTAAATTTCGCCCAAGCATTATGCACTGGCATACTCACATGCCCGATAATACCTATTGAAGACTAAAAGGGAGCTGGTGATTTCCCTACTTGAGTGCCATATAATGAGTGCAATGCCTGTTATGTAGCTGTTACAACAAAAATACAGAAATCTTTGTAATGTAACGGACAAATCATATGATTTAGTTTCACGTTACAGAATTGTGACAGAGGAAGTTAAAACAGATCTTTTGACAGGTCCAGAATGTTCGAGACGGGATCGGGAATGTTCAAGAAAATTCGCAAGCCACCATATATAAGTTAGCAAGCAGCGAAAGATACGAGTACATTTTCTTTTTCCTTTTTATTTGTATTTATTGAAGTAATTAATACCTTCTGCCACAATCAAGGGCATTAATATTAGAGCTGTAAAGACTCGTTCTCTCAATAACGATACACAAGTGTACAAAAAAAAAAAAAAAAAAGTAATAATAATAAATAAAATGTAAACACGAGTACATTTTGGAGCGAAAGTTAACCTGGACAGCGATGAATACAGTTACTTTCGTGCCACAAATTTTTCGCTTCAAATGCTATTCTTTTTTTGTTCCCATTTTTATTTGATATTTTCTGTTGTAATGTTAAGTCAGCATGAATATCAGAGTTATAAGTCTAGAATAATATTTTAATTTTTTTTTTTTTATGCTTTGCACATTCCGATACGTTCCCCAAATGTCTGTATTTTTTGTGCTTTCGTGCTCTTGTTTACATCATACACAAGGCTTACGAGTGCGTGATTGCAATATGTTCGGTTGTGAACATAATTTCATCATCCTTTATGTTTTTTTGTTTTTTTTTTGTTTTGTTTTTTAAATTTTCTTGGTAATGCAAACGAAAAACATGGGCAATAGAGGTTAGAATCATAATATATGAGCGTTTCGTTCGGAGTCGTTCCCATATTTTATGAGATCATATTTAATTTCTTCAATTCGGATATTATGACAGAGGTTTTTAATAAAAACCCTGATATCCCTGTCCTCGTGGAGCTGGTATGTCTGGAATTCCGTTTCATATTTCCTCAAACAGCTTTCTATATTCCTTAGTAGTCTGAGGATAGACAGTTACTCCTTTCGTTTCGCTTTTTTCAATAAGAAAAACAAAGTTTGGGCACGAATTATGAAACTACAGCCACATATGTATATGACACCAATGAAGAAGAGAGGAGGTAATTTTAGATTGGGTAAATCAGGTGATGATGTTTGTGATTGGTTGTTTGTATAAGTATGGAGCTGTATAAGGAGTTGTATAAGCTCACTACAAAACTAAGGAAATTAAGCGATCCGGCCCGGAGGACCAGTATGTTTAGGCAAGTTAGGTTTTAATAATAAAAACCTTTCGCTTTCCTGATGAAAAAAGTATGGCCGGTGCTCAATGCTCCTAGTTTGGTGGGTTAAGTTAATAAAAAGGTATAAATAATAAAAGAATAACATGAAAGATATTTTATATAAAGTTTAATTTTGAAATTTAGAAAATATTAGCATAATTAATAAGATGAAAAAATAACTTAAACAATAATTTATTAAATACAAATAATTTATGAAATACGACAAGAACTTAAATGATTATATTTTAAGTTTATGATTATATTATAAATGTTTATAATAGTTTATGAGTTAAATACAACTCATAAACTACTATAAACAAAAATATGGTTTAATCGAATGGCCATTGTTAAACTATAGGATAAAATAATAGACAAACGGTTAATAACTATAATACATAAATTAATGTTAATTTTAATAACTGAACTCAGCAATTTAATTTAAATGTTAGAAGGTAAACTCCAATTTTTAGAAAACGTTATTTCAATTTGAAGATCAAACAGAATTTAATTTTTTTTTATATTATTATTATTTTATATTATTTTTTCATTATTAAAAAAAATAATATTGGAATTATTTTACTTTAAATGTCCACCCAGCTGGGAACTTAATCTTCCTCTTCGGTCCTTCTCCTAAAATAATGTCGGTAAATGTGCACAATACACAACTGAACTCCCTTGGTGAACGAGAATGTCATAAAATGCTTTTAAAGAATGTTGAAGCCGTACATCCGAGCTGTATAGCACGCTTCTTGACGGTGAAGTTTTATTGAGAAATTACAAAGTTACAAAGCTATCTATAAGCCATAACATCCGGTTAACTTCTATTACAGAAGAATACGATTGTCATTACCTAATCATTAGATGCTAAAGAACAAAAGACCCATAACTCTGTTATAATATATACAGGTTGCGCCAGAGTAATTTACTTATTTGAAAGGTCAATAAAAATAAAAGTACTTCAGTTATTGTTTTAATTCTTTTTTTATTTTAGAATACAAAGATCCAAGTTTTTTTTCATGCAGTCTTGAAAATCACATCTGTTAAATGGCGACCCCCATTGTGCAAACACTGATTAAGTCGATTTCTGAAGTTCCTCTCCACTCTTCACAGCATATCTATCGGGATTTTGGCAATGGCGTCGCGAATGTTATTCTTGAGATGAGCTATGGTCCGCGGTCGATCGACATAAACCAGGGATTTCAAATAAACCGATAAAAAACAAATCAAAGGGAGCCAAATCTGGAGAACTTGCCGGCCATGGGAGATCGCCTCTGAGAGAGATGAGGCGGTCGGGGAAATGTCGCAACAAATCCATTGAGCTCGTGCTGTGTGTGCTGTGCCTCCATCTTGTTGACACCACACTTCCCTAATGTTCATTTCTTGGAGGCTTGGAAGAAAAAAGAAAAAATTCCTCGATCATGTTCCTATAACGAGCTGCAGTCACGGTAACTGCACGTTCGTTTTCTTAAAAAAAAATTCGGACCAATTATTCCCATTACCGATATCGCACACCAGACATTAACTCGTTCACAATGAAGGGGCTTCTGGTGAAGTTTACGCGGATTTTCACCCCTCCAATAACGCATGTTTTGTTTGTTGTACAAAAGTAGCTCTCGACGGCGAACGCCCCCTGGTCTCTAGACCAGAGCACGATTGACTGGAGGGGGAAACAAACTTGGGGAATTTCCCCGCCAGGTGGGCCACCGCTCTACCCGTCAAACTCACCGCTCGGGATTTTTTTCAAATAAGTAAGTTTCTCTGGCGCACCCTATACAAACAGATGTATATGTCTTGCTTTTCATTTTACAGTAAAATCCTAATGATTATTCTGGATTTGTAAATAGAAGGTGTAGCCCCTTCATTAGCTGCTGATACAGTACCGCAACACCGACCAGAATACCGAGACATTAGAAATGAAGGAGCAAAAGTATTTATAATCCAAAATATAAATTATTGAATGGAAATAATTTATATTATTTGTATAAATAATATAAATATTCATATTGTATGTATAAATATCATTATTATTGGAAAATAATAATAGTATTTAGCATTAATTAAGCGAAACACGAAATAAAATTGTTAATCCAATTTTTTACATTCTAGCAATGTCAGGATATATTTTCATTCTTCTTTGATAGTTCCTAACATTGAAACTATGCTGTAAATTCATATATTGGGTTCATGCGATTAGTTTTTCGGATGTCTGTACTGATTATCTTTTTATTTTTATCTTTGAAATAAATACTTAAAATGTTATGATTAACCGTTGTTTTATCGTTTAAAAGAATTATTTCACCTAAACCCGTGTTTTCAATTTTCCTACTTCCAATTTTACTTACTTAATTTTACATACAATTAGTACCTATGTCTATTATCTTTAAAATTTCAGTATCCGGACTTGATTAGTCGACACTCTGCTGTATATTTTATATTTTTTTCTCTCAATAAACATCATTAGTAGGTGAGAGCGGGGTCGGTTGGCATAGGGGGTAGGTTGGCCTTTGGCTTATAATTCCCGTCACACCTGTGGTGAAGGCCCCATCATTGTACCATGTGACCCGCTCGACCTCGGGAGTCTTGTCCTGAGTTTTCAATCCGATGCTAACAGTTTAGAGAAGAGTGTGCTTCATTGATTGATTTCACAGCATGTAAGTAAATTTTTATATTTTTAGTAAATTTGGTTTATAGGCATGGCAAAACATTTGACTCCGATTCTGTACACATAGCCCCAAACTCCTTTGAAAAACCTAACCTTTCGACTAACTAGTTTCTTGTTAGATTGTTCTCCCCTGTCCTGGCAGCCATCTTTCATATGATCTTTCCTGTGGTGTTAGTTGGCTGTCTACAACTGGGGTTTGCGCAGTAGCAATTCACAAAAGCCAGGTAAACATAAACAAAGGTGAAACTGCCAATTTTCTTTAGTTCCAGAGAGGAGAATGAGAGCAATATTTCCTATGCAAAAAGTGGCGACAGTCTAATCTTCTAAAACCGATTCAAAATTATTATACCTTTATAGTGAAGCTTTCAATAACAATAATATGTGTCAGGCAGTACTTGAATGAGATGGCTAAACAACCCCACCTTCTAGGCCAGCCTGCCCCATATAAGTGATAAATTGGCATACTCTGGATTGACGAATTCTTCAATTTTCTACGATCTTAGTATTAAATATTATGAGGTGAAAAAAATACTTAACGTACTCTAATACTTGGAGTTTACAGAGGTATCATCCCTCTTGGGATTATATTAACAGGAACGACTAAACAATAAAAAAAGTGAAAACTGTTGCTAACCAACCCCGCTCTCCCCTACCGATTCTCTTTTTATTTTTGAAATATAAATACTTAAAATGTCCTGATTAATCGTTGTTTTATCGTTTAAAAAGAATTATTTTACCTAAACCCGTTTTTTCAATTTTCCTGCACCCAATTTTATTTCGTGTATTAGTATTTCTACTATCCTGAAAATTTCAGTTTCTGGACTTGATTAGTCGACATCCTGCTATATATTGTATATTTTTTCTCTGAATAAACATGATTAGTACTATTATAAATGGGCTTATTTTTTATCCTATTTATGTTAGATATATTTATGTTTTATTATTTTTAAAATTTTCTTACTATGAATATAGCTATAACGAACACAGGACCTCATTCATAAATCGATCGTTGAATATGGATGGCTGAAATGGCTGAGAGATGAGCGGTTTGACTAAGAGAGTGGTGTCTGTTTTTGACGCCTGTGGAACAATACTCCTGTATGGAACTTAATGAAAGCTTATAAAGCTTGTTTTTCAATTCTAAACGTAATAGATCTTGTAATTTTATCATGTATTCAATTTTATTTCTATTTACAGAATGGTTTAATGAGTTTTTTAGAGTATCATTAATTTTAATTTTATTCGTCTAACGTCCCTTTATTCTACTAAGGCTAATCGGACAAAGCTACAGTGGGTGTCCTAAATTTTGCCTATCCAGGTATAATTAGGATTGGTATATTTAACCTTCGGTCGGGCGCATCTAATCTGTGAGATGAAGTATTTAGTTTTTTGGTGTGTTTACGGGCGGAGTTTGTAAACAATGGTGGCGGGCCAGAGTAGCTTCCTGATTCCACACCCCTGAAGCAAGGGTATTGTTCAAATTTCTCTAGTGCACTGATGATCTTCAAGATCGACGTTTTAATCTACTGGATGAGTTGCGCCCGATTACGTAAGTATTTTTGATTTCCGAAATTAAAAAGTCTTTTCTCAAAACATTTATTTATTTACTTATTGTAATCGTATATGTATATTTCTGTTCCTAATTCAATGATATTTGTTGTTTTTTCGTAAATAATCTGCGAGATTAATTGCGCCCGATCATGTCGCCTAAACATTTGTTTTTGTTGATTGTTCAGAAAAATATGGCTTCTTCCAATCAAAGTCAAAAACAATCAAATCAACGCATCTTTAACTTGCAGAATCCCAACTGATGTAGTAGCTATCCACGAAATTCTTCTAGCTGAAGATAATATACTTTTTCGGGAAGACAATGGAGACGAAGAAGACACCGACATGGAAGAGGAAATTCAGAAAAGAAACGAAGATTCTGAGACTGACCAAGATGCTGAAAGTTCTGATGATGAAGAACCTGGCCTAGAATTATTTTTGGGCAAAGACAAAGTTACAAAGTGGTCAAAAAACAAGCCTTCGGCGAAAGTTCGACGAGAAGCACACAATGTCTTGCTGCGTTTGCCTGGCACCATTGGGGATGCCAGATATGCGAAATCACCATATGAATGATGGAAATGTATGAAATGATTGTGAGATACACAAATATTTATATTGAGACAAAAAAGGTAAATTACGAAAGAGAAAGGAACACCAAACCAAGTCA
>CAJVQU020000068.1:0-18244 GCA_911387785.2 Aelia acuminata | reverse complement strand
GTCATCTTAAGCAATGATATCATCTTAAGCAATGTTATCATCTTAAGCAATGTTATAATGGTAGTGTTTTTAAATAAAAGTATTTAGTACGAATTTCGGGCTGGGGGGCGTTTTTCAAAACATTTCAACATTATACATTTTAGGAATCATTGATATTAAGGAATGTGTTCAAGTCATCCAGGATGGTGTTTTTTTCAATAAAGGTATCTAGTATGAATTTCGGGTGGAGGGGAGGGTATTTCAAAACATTAAAACATTATTTATTTTAGGAATCTTTGATATTAAGGAATGTGTTCATGTCATCCGGGATGGTGCTTATTAAAAAAAGTATCTAGTATGAATTTGGGGGGGGGATTAAAATATCAAAAAATTATTTTTTTTCGTAAATCATTGATATAAAATGTTATCATGTCATCCAGGGTGGTGTTTTTTAAAAAAAGTATCTAGTATTAATTTCGTTGTGGGGGGTGTTATTCAAAATATCTAAAAATTATACTTTTCGTAAATGTCCTATCATGTCATCTAGGGTGGTGTATTTTTGGATTAAAAATATCAAGTATGAATTTGGGAGGGGGGTATTTCAAAATATAAAAACATTATACTCTTCCGAAATCTTTGATATTAAGGAATGTTCTCATTTCATCCAGTGTGGTGTTTTTTAAAAAAAGTATCTAGGATGAATTTCAGGGGGGGGTATTTAAAAATATTGAAAAATTATACTTTTCGAAAATATTTCAATTTAAGCAATGATATCATATTAAGCAATGTTTTCATCTTAAGCAATGATATCATCTTAAGCAATGATATCAGTGTGGGGTTTTTTAAAAAAAGTATCAAGTATGAATTTCGTTGTTGGGGGCGTAATTCAAAATATCTAAAAATTATACTTTTCGTAGATCTTTGATATTAAGGAATGAGATCATGTGATCCAGAATGGTGCTTTTTAAAAAAAGAATATCTAGTATGAATCTCAGGGGGGGGTGGTATTTCAAAACATCAAAAAAATTATACTTTTCGTAAATTATTGATATTAAGCAATGTTGTCATCTTAAGCAATGTTATTAGGGTGGTGTTTTTAAATAAAAAAGTCTATTATGAATTTCGTTGTGGGGGGCGTTATTGAAAATATCTAAAAATTATATTTTTCGTAAATCCATGATATTAAGGAATGTTATCATTTCATACAGGGTGGTGTTTTTTTAATAAAAATATCTAGTATGAATCTCAGGGGGGGATGGTATTTCAAAACATCAAAAAAATTATACTTTTCGTAAATCTTTGATATAAAGAATGTGATCATGTGATCCAGGATGGTGCTTTTTAAAAAAAGAATATCTAGTATGAATTTCGGAGGGTGGGGGGTATTTAAAAATATTGAAAAATTATACTTTTCGAAAATATTTGAATTTAAGCAATGTTATCATCTTAAGCAATGTTACCATCTTAAGCAATGTTATCAGGGTGGTGTTTTTAAGTAAAAATATCTAGTATGGTATTTCGAGCTGGGGGGGCGTTTTTCAAAACATTAAAACATTATACATTTTAGGAATCCTTGATATCAAGCAATGTTATCATGTCATCTGGGGTGGGGTATTTTTAATAGGAATATCTAATAAGAATTTGGGGCGGGGGGGTATTTCAAAATATCAAAATATTATACTTTTCGTAAATCTTTGATATTAAGGATTGTGATCATGTGATCCAAGATGGTGCTTTTTAAAAAAAGAATATCTAGTATGAATTTCGGAGGGTGGGGGGTATTTAAAAATATTGAAAAATTATACTTTTCGAAAATATTTGAATTTAAGCAATGTTATCATCTTAAGCAATGTTACCATCTTAAGCAATGTTATCAGGGTGGTGTTTTTAAGTAAAAATATCTAGTATGGTATTTCGAGCAGGGGGGGCGTTTTTCAAAACATTAAAACATTATACATTTTAGGAATCCTTGATATTAAGTAATGTGTTCATATCATCCAGGATGGTGCTTTTTAAAAAAAGAATATCTAGTATGAATTTCGGAGGGTGGGGGGTATTTAAAAATATTGAAAAATTATACTCTTCCAAAATCTTTGATATTAAGGAATGTGACCATTTCATCCAGTGTGGTGTTTTTAAAAAAAGTATCTAGGATGAATTTCAGGGGGGGGGTATTTAAAAATATTGAAAAATTATACTTTTCGAAAATATTTCAATTTAAGCAATGATATCATCTTAAGCAATGTTATCATCTTAAGCAATGATATCAGTGTGGTGTTTTTTAAAAAAAGTATCTAGTATGAATTTCGTTGTGGGGGGGGGGGGTTTAAAAAGATCAAGAAATTATACATCTCAGGAATATTTGATATTAAGGAATGTTCTCATTTCATCCAGTGTGGTGTTTTTAAAAAAAAAGTATCTAGTATGAATTTCAGGGGGGGGGGGGTTTAAAAATATCAAAACATTACTTTTTTCGTAAATCATTGATATTAGGCAATGTAATCATGTTATCCAGGGTAAGGCATTTAAAAAAAAGTATCTAGTATGAAAAAGAGGGGGGGGGATGGTATTTCAAAATATCAAAAAATTATACTTTTCGTCAATCTTTGATATTATGGAAAAAGTATAATTTTTTGATATTTGAAACACCCCCTCCCCAAAATTCATACTAGATATTTTTTTTAAAAAGCCCCATCCTGGATGACATAATCACATTCCTTAATATCAAAGATTCCTAAAATTTTTAATGTTTTAATATTTTGAAATAAAAACTATTTTTATTTAAAAACACCACCCTGATAACTTTGCTTAAGATGATAACATTGCTTAAGATGATATCATTGCTTAAATTCAAATATTTTCAAAAAGTATAATTTTTTAATATTTTTCAATACCCCCCCTGAAATTTATACTAGATACTTTTTTTAAAAAACACCACACTGGATGAAATGAGAACATTCCTTTATATCAAAGATTCCTGAGATGTATAATTTCTTGATCTTTTCAAACCCCCCCCCAAATTCATACTTGATATTTTTATTAAAAATACACCACCCTAGATGACATGATAGGACATTTACGAAAAGTATAATTTTTTTGATATTTGAAACGTCCCCCCCCCCCCGAAATTCATACCAGATATTTTTCTTAAAAAACACTACCCTGGATAACATAATAACATTGCTTAATATCAATGATTTACGAAAAAAGTAATGTTTTGATATTTTTAAACCCCCCCCCCCCACAATTCATACTAAATATATTTTTTTTAAATGCACCATCCTGGATGACATGATCACATTCCTTAATATCAAAGATTCCTAAAATTTATAATGTTTTGATATTTTGAAATAAAAACTATTTTTGTTTAAAAACACCACCCTGATAACTTTGCTTAACATGACAACAGTGCTTAATATCAATGATTTACGAAAAATACAATTTTTTGATATTTCAAACCCCTCTCCCCCCAAATTCATACTATATATTTTTATTAAAAATACAGCACCCTAGATGACATGATAGGACATTTACGAAAAGTATAATGTTTTGATATTTTAAACACCCCCCCCCCCCGTAATTCATACCAGATATTTTTCTTAAAAGCACCATCCTGGATGACATGATCATATTCCTTAATATCAAAGATTCCTAAAATTTATAATGTTTTAATACTTTGAAATAAAAACTATTTTTATTTAAAAACACCACCCTGATAACATTGCTTAAGATGACAACATTGCTTAATATCAAAGATTAAAAAAAACACCAAACTGATAACATTGCTTAAGATGATATCATTGCTTAAATTCAAATATTTTCGAAAAGTATAATTTTTTTATATTTTTAAATACCCCCCCTGAAATTTATACTAAATACTTTTTTTAAAAACACTACACTGGATGACATGATCATATTCCTTAATATCACAGATTCCTAAAATTTATAATGTTTTAATACTTTGAAATAAAAACTATTTTTATTTAAAAACACCACCCTGATAACTTTGCTTAACATGACAACAGTGCTTAATATCAATGATTTACGAAAAATACAATTTTTCGAAATTTAAACCCCCCCCCAAATTCATACTATATATTTTTATTAAAAATACACCACCCTAGATGACATGATAGGACATTTACGAAAAGTATAATGTTTTGATATTTTAAACACCCCCCCCCCCCCGAAATTCATACCAGATATTTTTCTTAAAAGCACCATCCTGGATGACATGATCATATTCCTTAATATCAAAGATTCCTAAAATTTATAATGTTTTAATACTTTGAAATAAAAACTATTTTTATTTAAAAACACCACCCTGATAACATTGCTTACGATGACAACATTGCTTAATATCAAAGATTAAAAAAAACACCAAACTCATAACTTTGCTTAAGATGATATCATTGCTTAAATTCAAATATTTTCGAAAAGTATAATTTTTTTATATTTTTAAATACCCCCCTTGAAATTTATGCTAGATACTTTTTTTTTAAAAACACTGTTGGATCTCTAAAGCTCCATCTTAAGCTACCTCATGTGAATCCTCACGTGACCAACGTATCAAGTCTCGTGAACTGTAAGTCACTATCCAGGCCTGGTACATTTAGAATATTTTCGCTACTGAAAAATGAATGTTAACATGAAGGAGTAGATAGAAAACAGCCCCTTGGGCTCCTGAGAGGAGGCAGAAGAGAAGAATGGCCAACAAAATTCGCTGTAAGTCAACCTAGTTAAAATTCACCAACAATTTCAACATGCTGCTTCGTCACCGATCTAATTACTTTATTTTATACTTCTCCCGCAATTTTTATTTTCTACATTATTTATTTCTATTATTTATTTTCATACTTACATCACTAACCAGAATTGTTCCTGTTTTATTTTACATTTTATTTCCCCCCTTTTATTCATTGTAAATAGGTTAATAGATATATATTATAATCTAAGACGTATCTCATTCAATTTTCCCATACAGTCCACTTAAAGATAACTAATTTAGGGGTTGTGTCACCTCACGATACAAAGTGAAGGCATACCCCACAAATTTTGGTCCTCCGGGCCGGATGTAAACCATAAAATTCGGTCCAGTACCGGACCCTTTATTCCTTTAAATTGAGAATAGTGTAATAAATTTGTTTGTGAGTTATTTTCAGTTGTATATTTAATTGTAATTTAGTTTAAAGATAAATTCATTACTATTTGCTGCTCTTATAAATGTTGAGACTGGCATAATTCTCTTAAGTCTCACTTCTTTTCAAAATTTCAATACAATGGTTAATACCTTATACATTCAATTTTGTAAATTAAAGCAGCTATCCAGTATATTTTAAAACCTACAGTTAATGTATCGGCTTTAACATGCTTCACAATAGAACTATAACCTTATACATATAAGATTATTCACATTTTCTCAAACTGTTCAGTTTTAATTACAACTTATCTAACTAAAATCTTCCTAATATTTCATATTGTATATAAAAACATTTTAAATTATAAATGTCAGAAAATGTGCAACAGCTAATTCATTAGCATTATATTACTGGTAAACATTAGTTTATTAAACAATGTAAGCTTCATTCACAGCATTTTTCATTATTTACTTCATGATATTTATCTTCCTTCTAATTAAATGCTAACTTGTCATTCTATTTAAAGTGAACATTTAAATAATTTAATTTCATATTTATCATTATTCATCTGTCAACAATTATCTATAACCTACCTTGAAATTTCTTTCATTAGAATTCAAAATAATTTCTTCTTTCATTAGAATTCAAATATTACTTAAATTTATTTATTTAATTAAATTAGAGGCACCATAAATTATTATTTAGAAACTTTCTTTCAATACATTTAAACAACAATGGTAATAGGAATCAGGAAAGTAATCATAACCTCAGATAGAATTTATATTCAGTTAGTTATATAATACATTAAATAGTTATAACGTTCTAATAATACATTATGTACTAATATTCATTTGCATACAACCTTATTACTTATTTTCTTTATATTAAGTAGCTATTTAATGTTAATTGATTCAAATATCCACAGCACTGCTTATCAATAGCCACATTTCAGCTCGGCGGCTGCAAATAACCTACTCCCTTACCTTCTCCCGCCAATGCGTGTTCCAAAGAGGTTGCACAGACTACCGCCTTTACGGCTTGTCTACTTGTGACGTTTTCTTCTCGTGACGATTCACTTGCTCATTTCTCTTGACGCCTCTTTCACACTTATCTTATTGTCATTTTATTTAGTGCTGTATTTCTTCTCTCTAGAGTCCTCCTTCTGGCTCTTGTCTTGTAATGATTTTTGCTTTTTTTATTTACTTACCTGAGGTCTTCTGATTCCGGTTTTTAGTATCTCCTCATTTATTTTATTTTATTATTGTGCAACATTCCCTTTACTCTTATTGTCACTTTATCTATGACTTACTTTTTCATCGTTGGCCAGTTAATCTCTAGTCCTTCTCTCTAGCCCACTGGGTTGTAGCCTTTCTCATTCTAGTACATTTTTTATTCAATATGCCTGAGTTTACTAAAGAAGAACTCACTAATCGCGCTAGCAACTTGGAACGCAAACTAAGAGCCTTAAAACGGCACATCGTTGGGGTATGCAAGTTAGGGGAAACAGAAATACCTCCTGGCGGAAGGGAAGCCGCCACCTTTAAAGCCCAGCTTGCTTCATCAACACAATATTGGGAGGAATTTAAGAGTGTTTGGGCAGAACGGGAAGAGATCTGCTCTCTCTTAAAAGAAGACACATTCCCTGACGACCAGTGGAATTCTTTCTATGACCGTCTTCGTGATGAAATAATTGGGGCTAATGCAATACTAATTGACCTCAATAATCGTGTTTCTTTGGACACAACCATCTCAAACCCACCTTTAAACGTCTCTTCATGCTCATCACACAAGCCCCAACTTCCCAAGATTCAGATTCCGACCTTTTCTGGAGATCTACTTAAGTGGAATCACTTCCGTGACACGTTCGTGTCTATTGTCCATAATGAGCCTAGCCTCACGAACGTGGAAAAATTCCACTATCTAATCGGAGCATTAAAGGGAGAAGCAGCAACTCTTATAGCAAGGTTTCCTATTGAGGAAAAATCTTATTCTCAGGCTTGGGAAAAAGTAGTGCAAACCTTTGATAATCCGCGAGTGCTAGCTAGCCTGTTGATTCACAGGATCATTAATTGCGATATTAAAGGGATTAAACAAGAACTTCAGCGTTATGAGACCTTTCTAACAGACGTCGCAGATAGCGTCGAGACCTTTCGGGGCCTCAACATTCGAAACCCCTGTGAATTCCTTTTATCAACACTAGCTTTACGCGCTTTGGATCCACAAACGAGGAGGAACTTTGAGCTCTCTCTCAGCTGCACCCAGGAATTCCCCTCAATTGACGACGTAATAAGCTTTGTTAGACAGCGGAAGACTGCGCTCAAGATGTCTCAGGGGATTGAGTCAGCATCATCTACAGATACCTGCCAGGCAGCCCGCAGTTCCGTAGCGTCTGGGTTTCGCACCTATCCCAACAGAAACTCCAATAAGTATAAAGCTTCTGTTAGTGCGGTCACTCTGCATAGCACCGAATCATCCAGGTCTAAGAACCAGAATAAGGGATATCGATGTTTTCACTGCCAGGACAACCATCGCCTCGCACAATGCAAGGGATTCATCGAGAACCCTGTAAAACAACGCATCGAGTTACTCAAATCCTGGAAAGTCTGCTTGAACTGCCTCTACAAAGGTCACACCATTGGAGATTGTCGCTCAAGATTCCGATGCAAAGAGTGTAACGGGAAGCACCACACCTTGATCCATCAAGAGTCTGCCATTGACAAACAGGAGAATGGTGCCAAACCCGAGGGATCCGGGCAAGCATTCACGGGTTTCGGGTCTTGTCCTTTTGTTCCGACACCATCAAACAGCACAGTCCTATTAGGTACTGTTCAGCTGCTAGCGTCAGGGGATAATGGTGTGCTGTACCCCGTCCGCGCTGTTCTCGATTCAGGCAGTCAGCATAGCTTCGTGACGTCGGAACTCACAAGTAAACTCGGGGCCACGATTCAACCTTTTCATGGTTCTATAAGAAGTCTTGCCGAGTCCGCTGTCCCACAGTCTTATCTTAAAGGCAAAATATCATGCACTCTGCGACCTTATGAAAGTGATCAAAAATATGCAGTTAACCCAATTGTAGTTGACCGGATTACAACCGCCTTACCCATACAAGGCGTACCCTCATCGGTTATCAAAAGGTTAAGCCACTACAAACTCTCCGATCATCAGTTTGGCGAATCACTTCCAGTGGATTTGTTGATTGGGGGAGATCTATTCCCTTACATCCTTACTAGCGCTCCTTTCTCATCCGGTGTTGAAGATCTTCTAATGCTTCCAACTACATTTGGCTTAGTGGTCTCTGGTTCCCTTCGCAACTTTCCTTCCCATTCCACAGCGACATACTTCCTCGACTCACCATCGAGCATTAGTGCCCAGCTGAAGGAGTTCTGGGAGATAGAAGAACCATCTCCAGTTGATCGGAGTAATCCGGATGACGCTTTCTGCGAGGATCACTTTATGAGAGCCCAAGAACCCGATCACAACGAAAGGTACATCGAAAGACTCCCGTTCAATAAAGATTTTGCTCGTTTGCTCCGTGTTGAAGCACCTGACTCTAGCACCAAGATATCTTTGATTAAGGCCAAATCAAAGGTTGCGCCTGTAAAATTCTGCACCATTCCTCGGCTAGAGTTATGTGGCGCTCTCTTGCTCTCTCGGCTCATATCTTCGATACCTAAGTCCCTTGCAGAAAAGGCCATTTGCTTCTCCGATTCCGAGGTCGTGCTCGCTTGGTTGAACACTCCCGTCCACGATCTCCGAGTGTTCGAGGCAAACCGTGTCTCACAGATTTTGAGCGTCGTTCCCCTGGGACAATGGCGACACGTAAGCTCTGAAAAAAATCCTGCCGACATTGCTTTGCGTGGTTGCCTACCAAGTAAGCTTAAAACTCACGACCTTTTGTGGCACGGCCCTAGATGGCTTGAATCATCTATTCCTAATTGGTTCGAACCTAGGGAGAACACAATAGTTATGACTAATTTTGAAGTACCAAAGGTTGAGTCGAGCAAAGAAGATTGGATCTCCCGGTTCTCATCTTACCCAACGCTGATCAGGACTATAGCGAGAATCCTACGCTTCTTGAAAAGAAAAACCACCTCACCACCTAGTTCGGGTCCGATCACTGCGGAGGAGTTCTTCGATGCCGAAATCAAATGCGCTTGGTATGCCCAACGCAGATATTTTCCAAAGGCAATCTTCGAGCCAACATCTGACATCCCTATGACTCTGGCGCAGCTAGCACCTTTTCTGGATGAGCGGGGTGTTCTCAGGGTGGGCGGCAGGTTGCAAGACGCACCCTTAAACTACATAGGAAAACATCCCATCCTTATTCCATATCAGTCTCCACTTTCCCGACTGATAATACAAGATGTGCACGAAAGGCATTTTCATGCTGGACCCACGCTTACCTTGTCTCTTATTAGGAGCAAATACTGGATTCCTAGAGCCCGGAAACTAGTCCGAAATTTCCTTACACGATGCGTCCGATGCCGCACCTTAAAGGCCAAGCCCACAACTCCATTCATGGCACCTTTACCCAAGGAAAGATTTTCACAGTTCCGTGCATTTATTGAAGTCGGGGTGGACTACGCCGGTCCATTCCTCGTTAAGGAATCAAGTCGGAGGAATGCGCCCGTCAGCAAGGCTTACCTTAGCCTGTTCGTTTGCTTTGCTTCCAAAGCAGTGCACCTCGAACTGGTATCCTTCCTTACCACTACTGCATTCTTGGACGCATTGGAAAGATTCATATCAAGAAGAGGCGTTCCGAAGTGCATCTGGTCTTACCACGGAACCAATTTCGTCGGGGCCTCAAGATTTCTCAAAGACGTTTATCGGTTTCAAAATTATGCAAAAGCCTCTGTCGTAAAGCATTTATCACCGAAAGGGATAGAATGGAAATTCATTCCGCCACGCGCCCCGCACTTTGGCGGACTCTGGGAGGCCGGAGTGAAGTCTGTAAAGTCCTTACTTGCCGCATCTCTTGGCAGAAACGCCCTTACGTATCAAGAACTATCGACAACGTTTGCAAAAATCGAGGCTCTTCTTAACTCTCGTCCTTTATGCGGCCTGACAGAAGACGTATTAGATTACGATTTCTTGACTCCAGGACATTTCTTGATTGGAGCCCCACTGTACGCTCTTCCTGAATCCTCAGAAATCGACTACACGTCTTGCTCTCATCATGATAGATGGCGGATCATACAAGCACAAATAGCTCATGTCTGGAACCGTTGGCGCAAGGAGTACATACACACCCTTCAGCAGCGGTCCAAGTGGAACCGTCAGGCTCCCGGTATCAAACCAGGTGATCTAGTCATCTTGTTAGAGAAGAAATCATTGTTAGGACAATGGCCTGTAGCCAGAGTGGTAGAAATCTACCCAGGGAGAGATGGAATCACTCGTACTGTCTCAGTGAGAACCCCTTCAGGCAGTCTCTTTACCAGGGCTGTCACATCCCTTGTTCCTTTATTTCACCGTGAGCAGGAGCATAACTCAGGGAAGTAATTTTTTTTTTTCTTTCCCTTTGTTTCCTATCCTTCAATTTTTTTATTCCTTTAATTTCTTTTTATTGCGATTACGATACTGAAGATTTATTTTATTTTGTATTGCTAAATCTCTTTTATTTTCTCCTCCTGAAGGACTACTTGTATATATCTTTATTACTTTAATCTTTATCCATGCGGTGAATGAAGCACTATACCCATGTACCTTTTCTTTTCTCGTATAATTTTATTATTGTACCAATGTACCTTTTCTTTTTATGTATAATTATAGAATTTAAGTAGCTTCATCGACCAGCAGCAAATCATTTCTGGGCCTCATCAATTCTCAGAAGTAAATCGAGCCCTGCTCAAACACTACACTGGATGAAATGAGAACATTCCTTAATATCAAAGATTCCTGAGATGTATAATTTCTTGATCTTTTTGAACCCCCACCCACTGAAATTCATACTTAATATTTTTTTTTAAAAGGACCACCCTGAGTGACACGATCACATTCCCCTATGTCAAAGATTTACGAAAAATAATATTTTTTGATATTTTAGCCCCCCCCCCCCACGAAGTTTATACTAGAAATTTTTTTTAAAAAGCACCATCCTGGATGACATGATTACATTCTTTATATCAATGATTTACGAAATATACAATTTTTTGATATTTTAAACCTCCCCCCCGAAATTCATACTAGATATTTTTATTAAAAATAGACCACTCTAGATGACTTGATACGACGTTTACGAAAAGTATAATTTTTAGATATTTTGAATAACGCCCCCCACAACGAAATTCATACTAGATACTTTTTTTAAAAAAAAACACCCTGGATGACATGATAACATTTTATAATATCAATGATTTACGAAAAAAAAAATAATATTTTTTGATATTTTAACCCCCCCCCCCACCTTACGAAATTTATACTAGATATTTTTTTTAAAAATCACCATCCTGGATGACATGATCACATTCTTTATATCAATGATTTACGAAAAATACAATTTTTTGATATTTTAAACCCCCCCCCCCGAAATTCATACTAGATATTTTTATTAAAAATACATACCCTAGATGACTTGATACGACGTTTACGAAAAGTATAATTTTTGGATATTTTGAATAACGCCCCCCACAACGAAATTCATACTAGATACTTTTTTTTAAAAAAAACACCCTGGATGACATGATAACATTTTATAATATCAATGATTTACGAAAAAAAAAATAATATTTTTTGATATTTCAACCCTCCTCCCACGAAATTTATACTAGATATTTTTTTTAAAAAGCACCATCCTGGATGACATGATCACATTCTTTATATCAAAGATTTACGAAAAGTATAATTTTTATGATATTTTGAAATACCATCCCCTCCCCCTGAGATTTCTACTAGATATTTTTATAAAAAAGCACCACCCTGGATGAAATGATAACATTGCCTAATATCAATGATTTACGAAAAAAGTAATGTTTTGATATCTTGAAAAACGGGGGTGTATATCTTGTAATGAGGTGCGCATGAGTCAGTCGGGTATGTCCTATTCTAAGGCGAGTAACAGCCACCTCTTCACGGCGCTTACTGCGATTCGATGTTGCCCATGGTTTAACATTCCCTTTTAAATATTTTAATTTGCTGGCAGGGCTCTCCTCCCACATTGCCTGCCATCTTTTATCTATCAACTCCTTAAGGGGGCGAGCAAGTTCCTGGGCTGTTAGGATAGCAGTGCCTCTGCCTGGGAGAGTTAAAGCAGCTTTAGCAGCTCTGTCCGCCATCTCGTTCCCGACTATCCCCACATGTCCCGGGGCCCAGACGAAGTGGATTTTCTTATTTATTTGTTTTAACATTGTCAAATATTCATGGATACGCTCGACAATAGGGTGGTGCGAACACAAGTTTTTCAATCCCCGTAGAGCGCTAATTGAATCGGAAATTATTACTACATTGTCTGTTTGTGCATTTGTCATTGAGAAATGTAGAGCGGAAGCTATTGCGTTTAGTTCCGCAGAATAAACGCTGCAGAGGTGATGTAGTTTTTTTTTTATGTGTTGAATAAGGTGTAATAAAGGCTGATCCAGTTGATTGTTCAGACCTTGAACCATCTGTGTATATTGCTGTGGGGTTAGGTAAAGAATGAATAAGTTCTCGGAATAGTTGTTGGTACTGAGTCGTTGGAGAATCTTTTTTTCAGAATTTAGACAGTTGTAAGTGAATTTTAGGAGGTATGTAGGTCTAGGGTGGTGTGGATGTTTCTATTTTATACAGCGGTATGTCTTTAAGAATCGAAGTTGCAAATGATATTCTCTCTGCGAGAGGGAGGGTTGAATTTGGTTTGTTAGAAAAGGCGGAAGTGAACATGGTTTTGAAGATGTATTTGTGAGTGGGAAAATCGGTCTGTGGGTACAGTTTGGAAATATAATTGATTGCTAGTTTTTGTCTCCTGAATACGAGGGGTGGAAAACCGGCTTCAGAACACAGGCTAAGGATGGGACTCGTTCGAAAGGCACCTGTCGAGATCCTTATTCCGGCGTGGTGGATAGTGTCAAGCTTGGCTAGGATTCGTGGACGGGCGGAACCGTATATAAAAGACCCATAGTCAAGTTTTGAACAAACCAATGCCCTGTATAGCTTCAACAAGGTAGCCCTATCCGAACCCCAATTAGTACCGCTAAGAACACGTATTATGTTCAATTTCTTTAAGGCTGGTGTTTTAATTGAGGTTATGTGGTGTTCCCATGTTAACTTCCTGTCAAAGGTGAGTCCTAAAAATTTGTGGTGATCAGTAAATGGTAATTGTGTGTTTGCTAAATATAATTCGAGAGATGGAGGAGTATTTCTTCTCCGGCTAAATAAAATACATTTGGTTTTGTCTGGTGAAAACTGAAGATTTATCGATAGGGACCAGTTGCTAAGTCTATTAAGAGATTCTTGAAGCTTTTTTTTTATGTCTGAGACGTCGCAAGATCGGTATATTATGGCTGGATCATCAGCAAATAATAGTGGTTTTACCCCTCTTGGTAGGTTAAGCCCTAGGTTACTAATCGCTAGAGAGAAAAGGGTTGGACTGAGTACGCAGCCCTGAGGGACACCGCTGTTCTGTTTTTGAATCTCAGAAAGTTCACACCCCACCCTAACTCTGAATTGTCGATTAGAGAGGAACTGATGAAGATAAGCGAGCAATTGTCCCGATATACCGATAGATATTAGTTTACGAAGGATAGTTTTGTGACCAATATTGTCAAAGGCTTTTAACATATCGAAGAACACCGCTCCCATTTTTTGACCATTGACAAAGGTATATTGTGTTTCAGCTTCGAGTACAACCAGGTGATCAATCGTGGAACGGCCTTTGCGAAATCCTGATTGAAAGGGCTGTATTAATTTGTTCTTTTCTATCATCCACATCAGTCTCTTGTTGACCATCCGTTCCATGGTTTTGCTAAGACAGCTAGTAAGGAAGATGGAAGCGATAGCTATTCGGCATTCTTTTATCTTTTCCATTTTTTAAGATGGGAATCACAAGAGAGTTCCGCCAGCTATTCGGGAATCCTTTGTGTTCCAAATGTGGTTATAGTAATCAAGAAGCCATTTCAGAGTAATATGGGGTAGATTTTTAAGCATTTCGTAATGAATTTTGTCAGGGCCAGGTGAAGATCCTTTAACTGTATTTAGGACATCTTTTAATTCCCATAATGTGAATCGATCGTTATATGGTAAGTTTGGGTCATCCGTGTTATTATAGATCTCGAAGTCCTCACGGGTGTCGGTATCAGAATTATTGTTATATATATGCGAGAAAAAATCGGCAAAAGTATTGAATACGGTTAAAGGATTATCAGTTAGTCGTCCATTTACTAGTAATGTTAAACGGGGAAACGAAGTGTTTTTGGTTAGTTTACGAACTTTGTTCCAGACTATTGCGGAGGTTGTTGTGGAGTTTATGGAACTGACAAATTTTTTCCACGATTCTTTCTTATAATGATTAAATGTTGTCCTGCATATAGCTCTGTATTTTTTGTATTCAATGAGATTTTCCGTGGTCATTGTTTTTAGAAATTTTTTATAGGCCCTACGGCGATTTTTAATGGCTATCTTGCATTTTTCATTAAACCATGGAACTGGAGGTCTTTTTGGTTCACCTTTGGTCATTGGTATTGATGCCTCCGCTGCCCGCATAATTATATTCGTAATGGCTTCGCATCCTTCGTCAATACTTAGGTCGTGAGGGGGAGCATGAGGTGGTGAAGCCATGGATGCGAATAGAGCCCAGTCAGCTTTATCCAATAGCCATCGAGGGTTTACGCGACAAGTAGGATTGATATTATTGAATTTTAACAGGATCGGGAAATGGTCACTGCTATAGAGATCTTGTAGGATAGTCCAGTCTATTGAAGGGTAGAGGGTTGAACTGCAGAGAGAGAGGTCAAGGGCCGAAAATGAACCAAAACTTGAACTTAGAAAAGTTGGATCTCCCGTATTGAGTAAAAATAAATTAGATAAATCTATAAAATTCTCTATTATTTTACCTCTCAGATTTATGTCGTTGGAGCCCCATAATGGATTATGACCGTTGAAATCTCCAATATATAAAACCGGGTGAGGTAGTTGGTTGTATATTTCTAGAAGATGTTGGGTGTTTATGGTACGATCTTGTGGTGGAAGGTAAACATTGCAAACGGAAAAGGTGAAATCAGAGTGAATTTTAGCGGCTATGACTTGAAGAGGTGAATTAATTATTATGGGTTCCGAATAAACTGATTTGTGAACAGCTAGTAAGACTCCGTGGTGGCTATGATCAGGGTCGGGACTATCTTTCCTATATATATTAAAATCTTTTAGTGTGATGTTGCTGTGTGGCTGGAGATGAGTTTCTTGTAGAGCAATACAAAAAGGCTTATTATCGTTAATTAATAATTTTAAATCGTTAAAGTGAGTTCTTAACCCGTTGCAATTCCACTGGAGAAGTGCCATATTATTAAGCGTAGCCAAAAATAATAAATTAAATTTGTTTGTGTATTGCTAATTTGTTACTGACTAAATACTTGTTACTTTTTTTTAGGTCTTCCTTTTTTATTTTTTGGTATTTGGAAGCCTTCATTGTCCGTTATCGCGGTGCCATGGTCAATTGACATAGGGCAAGGCGATGCTAGGTCGGTTTCAAGACACCTATCGGGAGGGACCTCCGGAGGTGTACTCGAGGTACCGGGAGGAATAGAAGCCTCAGATGTACCTGAGGGGTTAGCTTGGATGGGAATGAGAGGTGGTATGGAGGAGGAGAGGAGGGCGGGGCCTGAGGGAGAGGGGGGTAGGGAGAGGGGGAGGTGGGAGAGAGAGCTCGGTGCCGACCGAACTCGAGATAAGCCGAACGGCTTGTTTGGAACCTGGTTATTTGGAATAGTAACCGTTGGTTTAACAGTAGAATATGTAAATGCAAAGTGTACTTGTATAGAAACATCTTTTTTAATAGAACTTTTTGTTATTGATGCAAAAGATTTTTGAAAAATTGTGGGGTTTTTAGTTTTTAAAATTTTTTTTGCCTCTGAAAAAGAGACTTTTTCGTTGGTTTGAATAGCCTTTAACTCTTTTTGTAAAAGAAACACTGGACATTTGCGGTCTAAAGCATTATGCTCACCGTTGCAGTTAATACATTTAGTGGTATTTTCGCAATTTGAATTCGAAGCATGACGAGTTTGGCCACAGTTAGCGCAAATAGATTCTTTTTTACAGTCTCTGGTCCCGTGGGAGAAACTTAGGCAATTATAACAGCGAATAGGGTTCGGAATATAAGGTTGCACGTTAACGGTCAAAAAACCTATTTTTATAGTTTCTGGTGGCTTGGGGGTAGTAAATGTTAATATATACGTGTGAGTGTATTTCTCAACGCCGTCCTTTTTAACTTTTATTCTTATGACATCACTGATAATGTTTTTAAGTTCTTCTTTAATTTCATCTAATGTAGCAAACTGTAAATCAAAACATCTAATTACGCTCCTCTAATAATTCAAGTACCGGTGTGGGCTTGCCTGCACCTCGAATTGCCCCCCGAAGTTAGTAATTGTTAATAGTTTTTCCGTTTGTTTAGCATTAGATGTTTCAATCAACAAATTGCCATCTCTTAATTTCTTATATTTTTGGTCTGGCCTATTGTATTATTAATGAATTTATTAATAAAAAAAGGTGAGACATTTTTAAAAGTGTTTTCATCTTTCCTCGTGATTACTATGTATGTGGGTAGAATTTTGACTCTATCGTTTGATAAAATTGGTATTTTGTCCGGAGGTGATTTCATTCGACCTCTTTTCCGAGGCTGCAAAATCGGGCTGGGTGGATCAGTCCCGTTCATGTTATTTTATATATGTATTTATGATAAATGAATAAAATATAAGAGAAGAGAAAAAAAATAGAAAATAAAAAGTACCTACCTTCTCTGGTACAGATAAAAAATAAAATAAATTAAGTACCCTTTTTCTCTGCTAAATCAAAGAAGTGAAAATAACACAAATAGAAAAGTAAAACTAAATTAAAAAACAAAACAACAGAAAAAAAACTCATTTTAAATAAAAGAAAACAGTATATAAGTAAAAAGCTATGCTCTTATCTGTGTAATCCCTCGGAGCGGAGCACTTCTCTCTTCGAGAACACAAACACAACTGACTGGATCACATGATCACATTCCTTAATATCAAAGATCTACGAAAAGTATTATTCTTTAATATCTGGAAAAACGACCCCACCTCGAAATTCATAATAGATATTTTTATTTAAAAACACCATCCCGATAACATTGCTTAAGATGACAACATTGCTTAATATCAATGATTTACGAAAAATATAATTTTTTGATATTTTAAACCACCCCCCCCCAAATTCATACTAGATGTTTTTATTAAAAATACACCACCCTAGATGACATGATAGGACATTTACGAAAAGTACAATTTTTTGATATTTTAAACCCCCCCCCCCCCGAAATTCATACTAGATATTCTTTTTTTAAAAAGCACCAAACTGGATCACATGATCACATTCCTTCATATCAAAGATCTACGAAAAGTATAATTCTTTGATATCTGGAAAAACGTCCCCCACCTCGAAATTCATAATAGATATTTTTATTTAAAAACACCATTCGAAAAGTATAATTTTTTTATATTTTTAAATACCCCCCCTGAAATTTATACTAGATACTTTTTTTTAAAAACACTACACTGGATGACATGATCATATTCCTTAATATCACAGATTCCTAAAATTTATAATGTTTTAATACTTTGAAATAAAAACTATTTTTATTTAAAAACACCACCCTGATAACTTTGCTTAACATGACAACAGTGCTTAATATCAATAATTTACGAAAAATACAACTTTTCGAAATTTAAAAGCCCCCCCAAAATTCATACTATATATTTTTATTAAAAATACACCACCCTAGATGACATGATAGGACATTTACGAAAAGTATAATGTTTTGCAATTTTAAACACCCCCCCCCGAAATTCATACCAGATATTTTTCTTAAAAGCACCATCCTGGATGACATGATCATATTCCTTAATATCAAAGATTCCTAAAATTTATAATGTTTTAATACTTTGAAATAAAAACTATTTTTATTTAAAAACACCACC
>CAJVQU020000067.1:0-20141 GCA_911387785.2 Aelia acuminata | reverse complement strand
CTAGGATTACAAGGGGATATCTGACTTCTTAGTTTAACCAAGGAGCTAACCAATAGCTTTCTGTTTATTTAATTTAACGCCACTTTATGCTACTAAGGCTAATCGGACGATGTTACAGTGGGAGTCCTAAATTTTGCCTATCCAGGTATAATTAGGATAGGTATCTTTAACGAGTACCTGACATAGTACAGGCTCGGGACCTCCATTTTTCCTCCTATCTGAGAGACAGCAGAGCCAAGAATGTTTTACTCCTTTTAAAAAATCTAGGGCCCCCGCGGGAGGCGAACTCGCGACCTTTAGCATTGTAAGTTGCCATGCATCACTACACCACAGCGGACCCCAAAGCTTTTTGTTATTGTTAATTAAATCTAAATCATTTTTTAAAGATTTATTTTATAGGATTGCAATATTTCAATATTAATAAAACACTCGATGTAAACAAAAAATTATAGAGGGAAGTGAAAGTTATTTGTTGTGCGTTGGGCACATCGGACCTGATTTTTTTAATTACAAACGAATAAGATAATAATATAATGATTTTCAATTGGTCGGATCTCATCCTAGAAACTTTGAACATCAGCCATATTGAACTTATGACATTATGAGCGGGGCAGGTATTAGTACCCGTATAAAATAAGTAATTTTAAGTGACACAATGGAAGAATAATGTTTTATCAAGTACCTATATGGATCTATATACACCTATATATATTTTTACCAGATACACATCACACATAATATTCAAAGTCATCATAAATAACAAAATTTGTTTGCTTCTCTTTCAAATTTCACTTATGCCAGGTTTATATTTCCGAACTTCCCTTATTATGAGTTTGACGCAGTATTCGTTGTCTCGAGTCTCACTATTTGTTTCCGTTTGATAAATATTTGTCAGAACGTTTATTTTTTATTTACACAGATCTTATAATAAATCTAACCATTACTTTTATATCTATCAAGTTTATTTTTACACGGATATATTTTGCTTAGCTGGCAAATTGGCCCGCTACGCAGCACTTTCCTATATCCTAAGCTAACCGCTCATAATGTGTTAACATAGCCATGACAATATTTCTTCTATAAATAGCCACGGAATAATAAAACCTGACTTAAACGGACTACTTTATCTGTTCTTTCACAGTTTATATCTGAATATTAATGGCCGATCATTTACTAAGACGCTTCGAATTTTGCATCACGATTTGCATTCTTCACCAAGCAGACTTCCTTGTACGGCGAGACGGTTTTAATGCTTGCTCGGCGGCTTTCATGAAGTTGTCAAGAACACTGTAGTGTATGAGATCGTAAAGAAGAGATTTTAATGTCTTATGGTTGAGGTTGACCGAGAAGTAAGCGGGAACATAAACGTCTGATCCTAAAGTACAAAACTTATGTGTCATGAACAGGCAGAAATATGAAAGTTCTATATACGGACGAACTATGTATTTGGAGTAAAAATCACTGGGCTCTAATAAGTGTCGCTCTCAGTTAAGAACGTCTGAAACGCTCATTTACAAAAATCTGGTGCGTTTCGCTCATCCCACCACTTTCTCTTACCACCTTCCTTTCTTTGACTATATAATAATATAAATTATTCCTTGGATATTAAAATTGCTAGCAATTGATAATAGAGAAGGACAAGTATTAGGTAATCTCTAAGAAAAATGAATGACAGTGAATTTTGATAGTGTGATATAATTATTATATTATTTAAGACTAGGGTTTAAAATTAATCCTTATTTTCTCGGAAAGATAATAAATCAGTGAAAACCTGGTAAAACATACTAATATTACTAATATAATCAGAAAAGTTGTAATATATCGATACCTGATCACATGATGCAATAATCGATATTATTATCAAATGCATCATCTCAATTGACCTATGAGCGGACCCGAGTATCGTTTATATCACGTAAGTTACAATAAATCGATATCTGAGCTCATAATTGAAAAATCGATATATTTTTTATAATCAATACCCTAATTAACCTTAAAGTCTACCTTAATATTGTTAATATCGGAATAGTCGTAATATAAGGATCGATACCTGAGGTTTTCTATACTGATCTTATTTTCATTATCAGCATCCTTGATAATCTAATAATCGATCTTTAGATAAATAAACAAATAGATTCGATGTTTTCTTCATTCGTGAAAAGGCGACACATAATTGTTGATGGGTTAAACACGGATTTTCCTAGTCCAAGCAGGTAGAATAGATTTGACTACAAGATGCTTACCGACCCTAAATATCGAAAGAAAATGAATTTTTTTAATTAATCCAATTATTTTGTGGCTCACCACCTTTTTAAATTATTTTTAAATAATTATTTTTTGAAGAGAAAAGATTTGGCTACGCCGGGAGTCGAACCCGGGTCTCCTGCGTTACATGCGAGGATGCTAATCACTACACCACAGAGCTCGGCTCAAGGCAGAGCAACAGAGAGAGTATCAGTGAAGAGGAAGGTTTGCTCTGCCTTGAGCCGATCTCTGTGGTGTAGTGGTTAGCATCCTCGCATGTAACGCAGGAGACCCGGGTTCGACTGCAGGCGGAGCCAAATCTTTTCGCTTCAAAAAATAATTATTTAGAAAGAAAATGAAGTGTTTTGTCTATAAATCAACTTACACCGCTATCTGTTGGAAATTTATATAACTTATAATCACTCTCAATTGTAGTGTAATAAGCATTTAATTTGTATTAATGAACACTATATGCACTTTTTTTTTTTTACAGGTGATTGCTAATTTGGTGTGGATCATCAATTGACTGTATAGGTAATTATTTTATAAATAATATTTAAAATTATTAAATTATGTTATTTATAACAAAAAAAAAAAGAGACTGAAAACTTTTTAAACAATGCATTGGACATTTCCTGCTTTTCGTATTGCATTCACCTTTTACGTTATGTGTTGTCATTTAATCTTATTGTCTTTTATCGAACCGCCCTTGGATTCAAGGAAACACCATTTTTAGGCATCTTAGTAAGTGCCTTTGGCAAATACCAGCGAATCTATACATATATCTATATAAGCATTTTTAAATTATATTTACATCGATATTTTTTATCGCTGTTCATTTTCAGTCTTCTCGTATTCAAGAGTATGTCAGCCATATTACTGATTAAACTGTTTGGATGTTCGTACATATTAATAAAAAATCGTTTGTAAAGTGTTGTTATGTGCTGGTCGACTTATGGTAGATGGAGGTCAGTATGTAAAGTTTTGATAGTCACGTACCAGGTTCCTTTTGTAATGAGTCGTAACAATTTTGATTAAAACGTTTGAAGTTTTTGTAAGTGAGTCTGTTAAGCTATGCCGAATATCTGTGAGGAATATGTCCATATGGGCTTCTTAATTTTGACGATTTAGTGAGTAAAGGATATAGAAGTTTGATTCGTTTGTCAAGTGTTCTTTTTTTCATTTTTACATGTGGGCCCCATGTCATCCTTCTGTGAAAAGTGAGTCCCAGATAGTGTACTGTGTCCGTCTATGGAATTTGGTTATTTTCAGTATAAAGGGGGGGCAGATATATTTCCTAAGCGTAAATGTGATATGTTTTGTTCTGTCATGATTGTCTAATTTTCCATAGTTGAACCAGTCGTGTAATCTGTGTAAGTGGTGTTGTAATGTCAACGGAGCCTATGTTGCATCCTGGTTTTTAGTGATAATTGCTGTATCATCAGCGTAAGTTGCAGTCAATGTCACGTTGTTGTCAGGCAGTCAATGAGTGTATATGATGTAGAGTAAAGGTGCCAGTATTGAGCCTTGGGGTACTCCCGCCAAGATTGGCACAATTGGATAAATTGAAGACATTTCCAAACCCTGTCGGACGGTGAAAAATCGGTCTATAGATCTAAACTAAAATATCTCAATAAATACACATCATTTAGCATTTATAAATACGAGATTAGAATCTGCTATATGAAGGGTAGACTATATTCCGGAGTGGAGCTAGACGGTAAGGATCTAGAAAGCTATGACAAAAGGTATGACATCAGAGCGCTTACACAAACGGTGTCAGGTTGCAGCAGGTTCAGGAGTGAGTCGTTCAACATTCAAACAGTCTGTTCATTTCTTAACTTCAAAGATTACTTTTTTATGTTTTGGTCAATTGTTTTGTTATGTACACGCAATGTTTAACAAGGGTCCATATCCATATCAAGTGGCCCAAAAAAATCAATTGGTTCCTTCAATATTTTTAATATTTTTAATATATTTTAGTGCTCTGCTTCAAATCAAATATCTCCTCTTTTACTCATCCTAGAACATCTAAATAAAGACCAATCTCTTTAGAAAGATCTGATCTTTAAAAAAGGTTATTTTTGCAAGAACGCAAATGACTAAGTGTTTGTTATTTATTCATTTGATAGATAAAGGTAGGTAACTCACCTAGTTTCAAGCTGTGGACTTGGACGGTTCTTCTCATACAAAGTTTTGAACAGTCTTGCTTCAGCAGCGGTGGTGTACGGATCGCGGTGTGTGTTGTTTGAAGTTTCGGCACCTTTGAGAAGAGGATTAGCAGCTCCTGTCTGTTGCCGCCCGGCTGTCTTCCAGGGAGTACCCAATAAGACTATTCTTGTTGTTTAATTTATGCTTTTGTATTCATTTTCTTTTCTTTTATATTTATTGATTATCTATAAACTATCATAATAATTTTAGTCCTATTTAGTTGTTGTTGTTTCTTTTTTAGTCTGTTTTATGCTTTTGGCGATAATTTTCTTTTCTTTTATTAATTTTGTAAACCATAAAATATCAAATTTTATCCTAGTTTGTTAAGTACTTTAATATTTGTCTCTTTGGTCCGTTATATCTGTCGACCAAATGGCGGACGCGCTTGAGGCTAAACCGCCTGATATTCAAGAAAATTTATTTAAAATCAAGGGACAGTGGTCTAAGAAATATGTTGTAATGCGCTTAGAAAATAATACGGATAACAAAACTTTTAAAGACTTCAGCCCTTTTAGCGTATGTAGATTCATTAAAAGCTATAGCCCACAAGTCCAGGTAAAGTTTATTAAAAATGGATCAGTCCTGTTAACTGTGAACAACGAAAAAGACTTTATGAATTTAGAAAATATAAAATCTTTCCAGAGCATACCTATAGCTTTTGAACTACATAAGTCTTTAAATTTTTCACGCGGTGTAGTTTATATACCTGAATTAATAAACTGCACAGATCAGGAAATAATTTCTGAACTTGAAAATCAGGGGGTAGTACAAGTAAAAAGAATTTTCAAGAAAATTAATAATGTAAATAAACCAACTCCTCTATTGGTACTGACCTTTGAAAAAAGCGAACTACCTGAAAGAATATTTTTAGATTTCTTGTCTATAAGAATAAGAGAGTATGAGCCCAAACCTACGCTTTGTTTTTCATGCTACAAATATAGACACACCAGCAAATATTGTAAAGTTATGAATTGTGCGAAGTGTGGAGAAAGTTCACACAAATCAGATTGTTGTTCAAATCCCCCTAAATGTTTGAACTGCCAAGGAGCTCATCCAGCTTATTATACTAGATGCCCTGTATATCAAATGGAAAAATCGATTGAAAAAGTTAGAATCCAGAATAAGATCTCTTATCGCCAAGCAGAATTGATTGTTAACAGGCAACAAGCAGCCCCTGTGACGTCTCATGCCAGATCTCTGGCAGAAGTCACCGCATCTCCCCCCACTCCTCCAATTGCTCCCACTCCTGCTGAAACCAATTCCCTTAATCAATCTTTATTCGAACAAATAAACAAATTAACTTATACAGTCGACATTCTATTTAAAAAAATAAGTAAAATTGAGTCATCATTTTTGAATATTAATAACGTTGAATATCAAGAAGAACTTGTTTCGTCATTACATATTAATAACAAGGAAGTTACAAATAATACTGATACTGTTTCTATGGATGCAAATAAGAACAAAATTACGTCAATGGTTGTGCCAAATGTACCCACATCGATTACTAATTTAAGAAATAGACCGGTAACCCAAAACCACATTGTAAGTGAACAAAGTACTTCCTCTCAATGCAAAACTCCTCAATCGAATAGTAAGGAGGACGCTGTCACTCCCCAACGCTCTAAACCCAAAGTTAAAAAGAAATGAGCCAACCACTTACAAATATTTATAAAACAGAATCTTTAATCCCTGTAATTCAAACAGTTTTTTTTTTACTTTTACCCTTTAACTTTATCAATATCTTTATACAACTATTTTCATTGTTCGTTTCCTTCCTGTACATAAAATCTACAATATGCGTGTTTTGCAATGGAATGTAAATGGTCTTAATATTCATAAAAATGACTTAACAGTATTATTCAAAGATACTAACTTCAATATAATCGCCCTACAGGAAACACACCTAAAACCTTCTGATATATTTTATTTCAAAAATTTTGCATCTTACCGTGCTGACTATACGGGTGGCCTGATTGCTTGCGGAGGCGTTGCAATCCTTGTTGACAAAGATCTTCCATCTACTAATATCCATCTCTCAACAGAGCTTCAAGCAGTGGCAGTGCGAATCCACAGTCCTTATTCATTCACAGTATGCTCTTTATATTTACCTCCTGGCCAACTACTTTCCCTTCAACAAATAGCTGACTTGTACTCCCAACTACCAACCCCACTATTATTATTAACAGATGCCAACAGCCACAACCCGCTCTGGTTCTCATCTAGTCTAGACACAAGGGGAAGAATCATAGAATCATTTTTGGATCAAAGTGGCCTAATAATCTTAAATAATAATCATCCGACCCACATCAACCCAACTTCTGGTAGCCTCTCCTATATCGATCTAACTATTGCAAGTCCCTGTCTTCGAATACGTAGCACCTGGAAGGCAGCTCAAGATCTTTATAATAGTGACCACTATCCACTTATTACAGACTTTATAGACCGGCATATCCCCCCGCAGCAACCTGTCAGATGGAAACTTCGTGAGGCGGACTGGGATTCCTATAGATCAAAAGCCAACTTTCCTAAAGATTTTCTTGAATCACCTGATATTAACGAAGTAACAAATACAATTATAGAAACGATCCTCAACGCTGCATCAAATTCCATTCCCAAAACGAAACCTTTTTACAATAAAATCATAGTCCCTTGGTGGTCTAAGGAGTGTGAATCTGCTGTAAAACTTCGAAAAAGAGAATTGAGAAAGTTTAAACGTTGCCCATGCACAGATCATCTTGAAAATTATAACATAGCTAAAACAAACGCCAGGTACATAATACGAAAAGCGAAAAAAGAATCTTGGAAACACTTCTTGACGCAAGTAAACATGAATACTCCTTCAAAAGTAATGTGGGATGCAGTAAAGAAAATCACCGGACGTGGATATACTAAACAGATTACCTTACTAAAAGATAGAAATAATATAATAACTGAACCCAAACTCATTGCCGATACTATAGGATCCCAATACAAATTCATTACTTCCGATGCCAATCAACTTAAACAATTCATACAAATCAAAAAAGCGAAAGAAGAAACACCACTGGCTATACATATTAATCCGCTTTCACCAATAAACAACCCATTTTCTTTTTCGGAATTTTTAACTGCTTTAGCCTCAAGGAAAGATTCTTCCCCAGGGCCCAATAATCTAACAATTAGCATGATCAAGAACCTCTCTTTTGAAAACAAAAAACTTTTCTTAAAATATCTAAATAAAATTTACACCAACTGCTTGTTCCCTGATTCATGGCGGCAATCAATTGCGATTCCGATACTGAAAAGAGACAAACCAACAGACGATCCCAAGAGCTACCGCTTAATCTCATTAACATGTACCGAATGCAAACTTCTAGAAAAGATGGCTATCAATAGATTAAACTGGATATTTGAAAAAAGAGGATCACTCGACCAATGGCAAAGCGGCTTTCGTAAAGGTCGAAGCACGAGGGACAACCTAGTTAGGCTAGAGACGGACATCAATGAAGCTTTTAACAATAGGGAGAAGGTCCTAGCTGTTTTTATTGACCTGGAAAACGCATTTGATAGAGTATGGAAGAAGCAAATACTAGACGTTTTATTGAGCATAGGTATTGATGGATACATGCTAGCACTAATAGACAATTTTTTAAAAAATAGAACTTTCCAAGTGAGAAACGGTTCAACTTTGTCGGAGTCTTTCATGCAGGAGAATGGCGTTCCACAAGGAAGTGTGTTATCAGCAGCTCTTTTCTCAATAGCGTTGAATCCACTACTCAGAATCATACAAACACCAGTCAAGTCTATGCTCTATGCGGATGATTTGGTAATTTACTGTGCAAGAAAATCAATCCCGGAACTATATAAAACTATTCAAAAAATATTGAACCGAGTCAATAACTGGTTGACAACGCATGGATTCCGTATATCTATCAAAAAAACCGTCAGCGTACTTTTTACAAAGAAAAAAACATTACCACTACCCACGCTTAAAATTGAAGATACTGCCATTGCTAATCAGGATTCCGTACGTTATTTAGGCCTTACCTTTGATTACAGATTAAATTGGACTGAAAATATTAAACTACTTAAAATAAATTGTTTAAGATCACTAAATCTTCTCAAATGCTTGACCAACACGTCTTGGGGCGGTGACAGGAAAAGCATGTTAACTCTGTACCGAGCCTACATTAGATCTAAACTCGACTATGGATGCATGGCCTATGGATCTGCGTCCCCCAGAACTCTCAAGATGTTAGATAGCATACACCACAGTGGATTAAGGTTAAGCACAGGAGCCTTCCGTTCCAGCCCTATTTTGAGCATTTGCTGCGAAGCCGGAGAACCACCACTTGAATTCCGAAGAACACTCATATCACTCTCATATTACATTTCTTTAATATCCTCACAGCATCCACTAAACGACCTTCTTTTAAAATACATGACACCCACCAACGAACCAAACAGTAACGCATTAAGAAAATCCTATCCCAGAAGAGTCTTTTCCTCCCTCTCAGAATTGAACATAAGAATCCCGGAAATATTAGCCAAAACCTTATCAACCAAGGAGCCTTGGACCATACCACAGCCAAAAATTGACTTATCTTTAGTGAAACATATAAAAAATCACACTCCACCCATAGTATTTAAAAAAGAATTTCAAAAAATTAAAAATGAGCTCACTGATTCCACACATGTTTACACTGACGGCTCGAAGAATGAAGACGGAGTAGGAGCTGCCTTTACCTATGACAATCAGACGCATTCCTTCTCGCTAAATTCAGATTGCAGTATATTCACAGCAGAACTTTTATCAATCTATAAGGCACTATCAATAATCATACCAGGTAATAATAAAATCGTGATATTTTCCGATTCCCTATCCGCTCTAATAGCTCTAAGTAACCTATATTCTACTCACCCACTCGTACAGCACATCTTCGAGAAGATAGACAGCCTAAAGAGGATGAACATCAGCACAGTTTTCTGCTGGATACCGGGTCATACCGGTATTGAAGGTAATGAGAAGGCTGACAGAGAAGCTAAGAAAGGGATCACAGAAGGCATCCGCTATGCGAAAGTCCCCGCATTGGATTTAAGCCTCAAACTAAAGTACGCTGTTTGGACATCGTGGGAATCATTATGGGATGCTCAAACCGATAACAAGTTAAGGGTACTAAAAAGAAGCGTTCAGCCATGGAGCACCTCATTTTCTGGAAACAGAAAGGAAGAAGTGGCCCTAACCCGACTGCGGATAGGACATGCAAGATTCAGCCACGAATATTTAATGAAAGGAAAGACCCCCTCCATATGTGAAGCTTGTGGAGTAAGAAACAGTGTAAATCATGTTTTAGGTGAATGCTTAATTTATGAAAAACAAAGAGAGGAACATGGGCTGCCGCAACAAATTTGTGAACTTCTGGGAAACGATCCTTTTACCATATCAAATTTAATTCAATTTTTAAGGGCCACAAAACTGATTAATCTTATTTAAAAATACTATAAAAATATTAATATCTTCTTAAAGTAGTGACGATAATATTGTCTGAAAAATAAAATAATTTATTATAAGTTAATAATAATCTCATAATAATAACTCTACCTAAATCGTTCTAGTATTGTCATATCCACCTTCCAGTATTAATCTAAATTGTATCTATCTACCCAGTATTAATTTAAATTGTCAAAAAACTAGTATTAATCTAAATTGTTAACCAGTACTAATCTAAATTGTTAACCAGTACTAATCTAAATTGTTAAACAGTATTAATCTAAATTGTCAAAGAACTACCGTGGAGTTGGACGATAATGACCTTAATGGTCGACTTGTCCTTAAACAAAAAAAAAAAAAAAAAAAAAAAAAAAAAAAAAAAAAAAAAAAAAAAGTTTTGAAGAATAGGAATTTCTAAATCTCTGAGAAATGAAAAATTTGGCAGTTCTATCCTCTAAGGACTACATCTGAACCAAAATCCAAATTTTTATTTCCATGTCGTCAACGTATTTACGGATAAAAATTATGTCTGTTGGGAATAAGGGGATGATGGAATTTAGTAGGTCATTAAGTACAATGAAAAATTGCATTTTCTACATTAACCTTAAAAAAAAATCCCGTAAATTTAAAAACAGACAAACAAAAATTATCTTCAACCTATTCCCAAATTTTTCAAATATTAAAAAATCCATAATTTTTTTTCTTAATTAATTATATTAATAATAATTATTTTTTTCTTAAATAATTAAGTATATACTAATATTCTAACAATTCAATTCAATCGCTATTTAATCAATACTCCTTAATATTAAAAATAAACTTCGCTATAATTTAAAATACGTTAAAGCACTCGGCAGTTACACCGGATGGTTTGGTAAACAAACATAACCCGCCACTTCTTCCGATGGCAGTCGATCACCGACAGTTCATTCGACAGGTACGTTTTATTTCTTTTTACATATCTTTTTAGACTTCTACCCATCTTTTTCTATTTTCACTTCGCACATATTCCTTCCGCTTCCTCGTTACATCTATTCCGTATCCCATTTAATATTGTTATTCTTTAGTATATTAATGACATATTTTTGATTTGTATAGCTTTCCATATTTGACAATTATATTACTTAAAATCAAAAAATTTTATTCATATTCTTTTGTTAAGTATTTAAAAAAAAATTAATTTATATTATTCTATTATGCAATTATTAACTCATTTTAATTTTTTCATGCATATATATGTATATATATACTAATATGCATATATTAATCATTATTTTATTTATTTATTAATTTTTCTTTTCTTCATATTTATTGGTTGCTATCTTGTTTTATATTTAGCCCTGAAGAAGACCTGAATATCGGGTCGAAACGTCGGCACAATATTCAAACCAGCAGGAAAATTCATCGCTCCTAGCATACAGTTTAACCATTGTAATTCAATAAAATTATTTTCTGATAATTTAAAATAATAATAAATAATTCTTGCTTATAGATTATAAATACCCCCTCAATAAATAATTTTATATTACCGTCAATAAGTCTATAAATTTGGACCGGCAAGACAGGTTTCTTGCATGACGCACTGCAAAACCACGGCATTTAACAACACGCAACATGATTTTATTTAGTAATACTTGAGGCCAAGGCATTTTAATTTTTTTTTTTTACAATACAATCTCTTACCTTTGGCGGTAAATTGGAAAATTATTTTTAGCTGTAGGAATTAAAAAAAAAATCAATCAAGAACCCTTCTGCTAACCACAGGATACTTCCATTTTTGTGTAATTAATGCATTTTTCGAGCGATAGAGATTTATATCAATTTTGACACTGAAAAATATACCTATCTCAAAAGAATTTACATAGCATACAAGTGTGTTTTGTTTCATTGCCAAAAAATAATTTAATTAACACGTTAGGTATGGCATCGGTCCCCGGGGTCCGAAAGGCCGAACTCTTCAAACACTCAATTTAATCGATATTTAATGAGATTATTGCATTTTAGTGCAGAAAATGTTGCTAACAGCTGAAATTCTGTTGTTTTTTAGAATCGGACTCCGAGGTCCGATTTTCGATAAAGAACGACGTAAATCGGGTATCGGCCTGTCCTGCGCTTATTATGTCTAGTTCCAATCCTTAACAAGAGATAATGCCCTTGAGACGCTCATTTAATTCATTTTTAATCAGAAGAGAACGTTTTCTTCTGAGCATTCCCATCGGACCCCGACGCGCGATATCGTCTATGGCTCATCCTAGCAGTCGGACCCCGGTGACCGATACCGTTCAGTTCCGCATACCCCTAAAATACGCCGCGGTATTTGTATATGCGTGTACAATACTATTTACATTTACATGCAAACACACATATATACACATATTTGTATATGTTGTAACATGAAACATGAGTTCTAGAATCGTTGGAACAAAATCTTGTAGTACATGTTTGTGACTGTTCGAGAATAATCTAAGATCGCCTGGAACCTTCTAGGCTGTTTCAAATCAGACTAAAAATATGGTGCGATGGACTGGAGAGTTAGTCTTGCTCTGAAGATCCAATCATATGGTTTCTTTTGTGTTACTGTGTCGTTACAAGTTTTGTCTGCCACTGCGAGTTACCTCATTATTCGTTAATTTTTTACTTTCACTTACCTATATTTTTTTTTTTAACCTATATTTTTATATATGAAATATATAGTAAGTGGAAGTATTGCGATCGTGAAAAATTTGGACTTCCGGTTTTCAACGGAAATACACGTTTTGGGACACCCCGAGTCGAAATAACCAAGTTCCGCGAAATGGTCTCTGTGTGTGTGTATGTGAACAGACTAGCTCAAAAACTATAAACCGTGCGAACCTGAAATTTGGTATTTAGTTTAGGTATATGCCCGCGATGTGACAGCAAAAATTTCATCAAAATTGCTCAAATGGAGGGGGTACTTTCTTTAACAACTTTTTAGGTTTTTTTCGATTTTCTCAAAAACGGCTCTAACGATTTTGATTAAACTGAGTATTTGATGTACTAATATGCCAGAGATATGACTGTAAAAATTTCATCAAAATTAATTCACCGGAGGGGGCACTTTACTCAATAAATTCCGTACCATTTTCACGTGTATTTTTTATTTACTCAAAAACGGCTTTTACGATTTTGATCAAACTGGGTATTTTTTTTTAATGTTTTCCCCATTCCAGTAACCCTGGGCATGGGGGAGTTTATTGTTCACATAAAGTCCTGCACGTTCCATCGGTTAATACTGCAGGAAAATAATTTAAATACTTTTTTTTAGAATAGGTACTTTTACAAAAGGAAACAACAAAATACAAAAAACAAAAACAAAATACAAAATTACAAAATAGTTTAATTATTCCTGAATATGTAGATAGAATAGAATATACAATTAAAATAATATCAAAATATAAAATTTACCGTATAAAATGATATGAAATTAAAAAATAAAAACATGGTTAAATCAAGATGTTTGATGTGCTTTCACCTGTCCAATCTATTTCTCATAATTTATTGTGGTCTATTCCACCTAAAAACTCCAGAAATTCCCGGCCAAAACTATAAAGTAGTTCTTCTTTACTAAGTAGTTATTCTTTACTAATTAGTAATTCTTTTACTACTAAATAAAGTTCTTTACTAATAAGTCAATTGCCAATTGAGCCCACCGACCATAACTGTTCTTAATAATTTATATCTCTGTCTGTCAAGTATGTTGCTGTCCAATATAAGATGGTCATAAGTTTGTTCTGTCTGTCCGTCGCACAAGCATTTGTTGTCTTCTATTATATTAAATCGATGTAAGTATCGATTATTCGTTAATAAAAATTATTCAAACCCACGTAACTGTTAAAATATATTTTTACCTCTAACCACACTCACTTAATATCTATTGTTTGTTTGTTTAACATCTCTTAACGCCACTAAGGTTGATCGGATGATGCTACAGTGGGAGTCCTAAATTTTACCTATCCAGATATTTATAGGATAGGGATCTTTAACGTGTACCTGACATCGTACAGGCTCGGGACCTCCATTTTACGTCCTATCTTAGGGACGGCATGGCTGAGGATTTTTTACTCCCATTAAAAAATCCGAGGGCCAGCGCTGGGTGCGAACCTGCGACCTTTAGTGTCCATTATCCGTTTTGAAATTACACTTGATACAAATTGGGATGAAAGTAATTAAATAAGTTGGAATAAGTGTTATCAATTACTGTTATTTACTAAAGCTTTACTGTCTTTAGCCAAATTTAGAGGTCCCCTAATCTTCATCAGGACTTGTTGAGCCCAGAGAAATCCATAGTCTCTGCATTACTAAATATTACCAATTTTATTACTAATAAAATAAAAAAAACTTTTTACCTAAAATCCTGATAATTTATCATCATAATTTAGACTTTTGAAGAAATATTTCGTTGATTTACGTGTTCTTTAACTTAACTTGCATTTTAGGTATTGCTTGATTTATAATTACAAATGTACACCCTTTGACGAAGAGAGCGATGTGACTAGGCATACACAATCGATTCATCCAGTAAAAATAATCGATAGATGACGAAGAGGTGGCGAGAGTGGGCGGTCCTCTCCTTATTTGGCCGGTGGCTATGGTCAGGGAGGCTCATCCTATCGATATACATATAAATCGACTGCGTGGGAATTAAGTCGATACTTACTTTGTCATTTCAACACTGTTAAGAATATATTTGTGTGACCATAATATACAACTTTGACTCAGTTCTTAATAAAATCAAAATCTGGTATTTTATTTTAAACACATTTTCTAATTAAAAGTTTACAATGATGGGAGCTAGTTGACCGTTCTAGGGTGAGAAAATAATACAATATACATATGAAAGACTACCATTTCTCCAAAAATATTGGTTTTCAAATTTATTTCCTATCTTGAAATCACTGAAACTGGTATACAAAGTGGGAATTCGAAATATTTTAAAATAAAACTTGAATTTAAGATATTGTTTGGTTATTTAACATCCCTACATGCTACTAAGGCTAATCGGCCGATGCTACAGTGGTCCTAAATTTATAGTCCTAAATAATTAGGATAGGGATCTTCAACAAGTAACTGAAATCGCACAGGCTCGGGACCTCAATTTTACGTCCTACCCAAGGTACGGCATAACAAAGGATTTTTTACTCTGTTTAAAAAATCCTAGGGCCACCGAGGGACGCGAACCCGCGACCTTTAGTGTTGGCGGTTGCTTTGCTAACCACTACACCACCAAGCACAGGTGAACCCATTATTCATTTTTTTTCGATCGTTTGTAAATTGTAGATAATTTTGACAAAGATGTTAATTAAAAAGAAATAATCAAAAGAGCACAGATATTAAATAATAAAAAAAAAAAAAAAAAAATATTTCTTTTTTCTATTCAAAGTTACAGCGCACAATCACTAATGAATTCACAAAATTGATCCAACCAAAACATTTGTTGCAATCCAATCAGAAGAGGCTAGTCGAAATAACGATTCTAAAAAGCGCAATTGAAAACAATAAAATATTATTATCAGAAAAGATTTGATTGCGCAAGTAAGATGTTGCAATGACAGAAGTCATTGAAGACTGTCTTGGAATCTATTTCAAAATTAAAATAACTATTACGAATGTTTTAAGAATATATCTTCATTTTCAGAAGATAAAAGCACACAACTTTTTGGATTAGTAATATAAATTATAACCTTATTTAAGCCACCTATAAATATTATATCCATACAGATGATCGATAGCTTCAAAATCACCTGTTATATCACTTCCGGGGGGACAAGGGGACGCGCCCTCCCCCCCGATATTTTGGAATGGGGCAACTACTTACATTCTAATGGAGACATAAATTGACAAGTTTGTTTATTTTGTTTTAACGTTACTTTATGCCACTAAGGCTAATCGGACGATGCTACAGTGGGAGGCATAAATTTTGCCTATCCAGGTATAATTAGGATAGGGATCTTTAACAATCGCACAGGCTGGGGACCTCCATTTTACGTCCTATTCGAGGGACGGCATGGCTAAAGATTTGTTACTCCCATGAAAAAATCCTATGGCCTAAGCTGTGCGCGAACCTTCGAAATTTAGTATTGTAGGTTGCCATGCTGTATAGCGGCACGTTAGTTAAGTAACGTTAATTAGAATTAAATGCCCCAACAGTTTTTTTTTTTTTTTTTTCTGTTGGCGCATTAGGCCTAATGCAAAGACCTTTGGCCGCGCAGTGTGGTCTTCTTACAGACATTTGTGTTGCTTGCGGGAGAACAGACAGCCTGGAGGGGTAGCCCAAACCTAACGTTGCTGCGAGCCATGGTCACTATGGTACAGCGGCAGACTGCCCATAGCTCCATAACCAATCCCATTGGGGCCCATTTTGCAGTGTCCTTCCCACCGATGGCGTCAGCTCTCTCGGGTTCAAGGACAGTGACATACTGGTCTAGGTCCAAGGATTATGGTAGCCCAGAGTCAGCAGGCCCTGAGGACCTGTATTTCTTTCCCTGAAGCATACCGTCCTGGTACCAAACCTCCGGGCAGTTACTGATATCCTGGAAAACCACAGCACGATTCTCGATGATATACACGGGGAAGGTTCATCACTCCTACGCCCGGTCGGTGTGAGTCGCCTCCAGTAGCCTGACGGGTCCCACATACCCGGGGGTGGGGGTAGACTTGGATTGCGTTGCGTTCATTGGTGGGCGGTCACCCGAATGGAGCGGTCACCCATCCAAGTACTAACCACGATGGACACTTTTAGTCGCTCGAATTTATACCTACCCTATCTAGGAGAATAATGAGCAGCCCATTACTAATAATTTGATGCTGGTGATAATACAATAATGTTTATGATAAGTACCTAATTGATAATAACCTTAATATCTTTAGTTTTTAATAATTAGATCAAATATTAAAATATGTCGGTTTTCCATTCTGTAAACTAGTTGCAGTGGTTTCTAAATTAAAAATGATTTTCTCTAGTTATGGTAGTCTTTGCGATAGGTTTTCAATTAAACCACATATTGCAAATTCTTAATCATCCAAAAGTTTAACTTTATCTAAGTAGTAGGTAGATCGTTAGAAGTATTGTTCAAAGTATACCCACCAAGACGATCTCATTATATATATATATTTATTTGGTATAATTACAAGGAGCTTGTGGTGATTATTCATCTAAAAATATAATGAACAACAATTCATAGACATAATTTTTGTATTAAAAATTTATAAAAATAACACGTTTACATAATATAGTTTTGTCATTCTCCATAATATTAACAATAGCCTGCTTACCCTTTAATTCTCCTAAGATAGGGTCGTTAGTGCATTAAGGAATTCAAACATTTGAAAACCATGTCGTCTGGCCCATCACCTGTGAAAGGTACTGCGGGCCTACTTTATATTTTGAGATGAATATGGCGCGGGACGCCGAAAGCTCCTTGTAATTATACCAAATAAATTTATATATAATGAGATCGTCTTGGTGGATATACTTTGAACAAGTTTAACTTTTACTTAGACTAGCTCAAGAACTATAAACCGTGCGAACCTGAAATTGGGTATTTAGTGTAGGTATATGCCCGCGATGTGACAGCAAAAATTTCATCAAAATTGCTCAAAGGGAGGGGGTACTTTATTTAATAACTTTTTAGGTTTTTTTCGATTTTCTCAAAAACGGCTCTAACGATTTTGATTAAACTGAGAATTTCATCTATTTATATGCCCGAGATATGACTGTAAAAATTTTATCAAAATTGATTAACCGGAGGGGGACTTTACTTAATAAATTTTGTAACATTTTCACGTGTTTTTTTTATTTTCTCAAAAACGGCTCTAACGATTTTGATTAAACTTAGTATTTGATCTACTTATATGCCCGAGATATGTCTGTAAAAATTTCATCAAAATTTATTAACCGGAGGGGGGACTTTACTTAATAAATTTTGTAACATTTTCACGTGTTTTTTTTATTTTCTCAAAAACGGCTCTAACGATTTTGATTAAACTTAGTATTTGATCTACTTATATGCCCGAGATATGTCTGTAAAAATTTCATCAAAATTGATCAACCGCAGGAGGCACTTTACTTAATAAATTTTGTATCATTTTTACGTGCTTTTTTTATTTACTCAAAAACGGCTTTCACGATTGTGACCAAACTGGGTATTTGATGTATGTATATGCCAAATATGTGATAGCCAACATTTCATCAAAATTGATCAACCGAAGGGGGGACTTTACTTAATAAATTTTGTATCATTTTCACGGGGTTTTTTATTTACTCAAAAACGGCTTTAACGAATAATAAAAATAAGATATGAATGTAGAAAAATGTCTGATTTTGGGAAATGATATCTAACAAAACACGTCAATTTCTTATCTAAGTAAGTTGGTAAGTGAAAGTTGTGTGTTGCGCGCACGCACCAGATTTAAGCCGAAAGCTCCTTGTAATTATACCAAATAAATTTATAAATAATGAGATCGTCTTGGTGGATATACTTTGAACAAGTTTAACATTTTAAGTATGCATGCATATCTGCTTTCAGAGATATCTGACCGCATTCCTGTTCTTGGTATTTATTTCTCCGGCTTCTGAGTATTACTTTATTGAGTTAACACATTTTAATAATAAACAAAAAAACAAAAATAAATAGACATATTTTTATTTAGGTCACCTGGCAACCTACAATACTAAAGGTCGCAGGTTCGCGCCCCGCGGTGGCTCTAGGATTTTTTGGAGGGAGTAAAAAATCCATTGCTATGCCGTCCCTCGGATAGGACGTAAAATGGAGGTCCCCAGCCCGTGCGATTGTTAAAGATCCATATCCTAATTATATCTGGAGAGGCAAAATTCAGGACTCCCACTGTAGCATCGTCCTTAGTAGCATAATGTGACGTTAAAACAAACAAAGAAACATATGGTTTAAAAGTCCCAGACCTTCTGTTGGAACGAACTGTCAAAGCACGTGTTTGTGACTATGATGTTCGAGTACCATCTACGAAGTTCCACGAAGTTCTAGTCCATTCTTCTTACGACTATACGAGTATACAAGGAGCGATTGACTGGAAATTTATTCTTTGCTAAAGAGAAGCTGTGTGTTACAAAGTTGTGCTTTGATTATTTGTGTGGCATTTATTACATACATTTTCGTTAAAAGAAATTGTTTAACCCACGTAATTGTTACAACTGGTGTCAGAAATGGGATTCAAAGAACTATTTCATTTTCAAAAAATGATTGCCTGATAGTAGCAGGAAATTGATGAAATTCTCTAGCACTCAAAACGAAATGTCCATTAGAAATTCTATATCCATTTAAGACCTTGGAGATCTGACATTTACAGTAATGTTGCAGACAATATAGAATTGTCAAAATGACATGAAAATATCGGAAGGCGCCATTATAGAGAAGGGATACAGTTACTGTTAGATTGTGGCTCAAGAACTGGGTCGTGTATACCTAGCTACAAGGCTGCACGCTCAGTAACAGGCGACTTGAAAATATCCATAACAATATCACAGGTGTGATAGTAATATTCGCTTATATTACAGAAATTGCCCATATTCGATCCCAGGTTGATTGTTAACCCTAGGATTACAAGGGGATATCTGACTTCTTAGTTTAACCAAGGAGCTAACCAATAGCTTTCTGTTTATTTAATTTAACGCCACTTTATGCTACTAAGGCTAATCGGACGATGTTACAGTGGGAGTCCTAAATTTTGCCTATCCAGGTATAATTAGGATAGGTATCTTTAACGAGTACCTGACATAGTACAGGCTCGGGACCTCCATTTTTCCTCCTATCTGAGAGACAGCAGAGCCAAGAATGTTTTACTCCTTTTAAAAAATCTAGGGCCCCCGCGGGAGGCGAACTCGCGACCTTTAGCATTGTAAGTTGCCATGCATCACTACACCACAGCGGACCCCAAAGCTTTTTGTTATTGTTAATTAAATCTAAATCATTTTTTAAAGATTTATTTTATAGGATTGCAATATTTCAATATTAATAAAACACTCGATGTAAACAAAAAATTATAGAGGGAAGTGAAAGTTATTTGTTGTGCGTTGGGCACATCGGACCTGATTTTTTTAATTACAAACGAATAAGATAATAATATAATGATTTTCAATTGGTCGGATCTCATCCTAGAAACTTTGAACATCAGCCATATTGAACTTATGACATTATGAGCGGGGCAGGTATTAGTACCC
>CAJVQU020000066.1:0-20903 GCA_911387785.2 Aelia acuminata | reverse complement strand
ATTTAGTTCGAGCTCCAGGCTACCAGGAAGCGCTATGGTGCTTTTCACTCAATGTTTATTGTTCATTCATCCAGTTCAATCTGTAAAGGTTATATATTTGTTCAGCTGTTCATTTTAAATTACTAAAAAATTAAACTAAAATAATTAGTTTCTTCTTTGCTTTCAAAATAAAATAATGATTTTACAGCTCTGCAATCTATTAGAAAACCAACTGGATTCCTTAAAAAATTAGTTTTCTCATAAGAAGGTTAACATATGATCAGCACATTACATTTAATGAATATATAATATATAATTAAGTAAATTTAATGCAATATGAGTGAACATTTCTTAGTTGTACAGTGAGTGAATAAAATCAGACTTAAAAAAAGAGATAAATTGACTGAATATAAACCGAATATAAAAAGTTTGAAGTGTTCTTATTGTTGATATTAAAAAGAAGTTGGTTTGATTACTATGTATTATGAGCATTCCAGTTGACAAAACGACTCACTCCAATAACAGCCTTTTTTCAATAAGATTTTATCATCCCTCAAAGTTCAAGATAAAAAGAGATCTTAAGGGAGGTTGAAATGGAAGAAAGGTCTTAAAAAATGTTTCTATGAATCTTCAGTAGTTTCTATACTTCTGGATCTAACAGGACCATCACAGTAGTCGGCGCTTAAGTTTTACTCGAAATATAATTAATTTAATTGATATACCAGATTTTTCAACTATAATCTAATAACTTATTATCTGCTGACTGCTTGGAATGGGCTTATAGGATTCAGAATCACAGAAAACATCAAAAACGATGCATAACTCGACAAATTTGCAGCAAAATTAATTGTTCATTTACCATTTCCAACCTCCTGTAAATTGGATGGGGATCCTTATTTGGGCGGACTCTGCAGATCTCAAGTCTGCAGAATATTAATATCAAGTTAAAACCGAATTTTCAAAACGGTGCTAATTTTATTTTCTATTTCCTTTAATTTTTAAAGTTTTTCTGGTATTAAAACTACCACACAACTACCGGAGCGAAGCCGGGCACCCTAGCTAGTGATTATATATTTTTTCAGCTGTTCTTTTTAAATTACTAAAAAAAAATCAAGCGAAAATAATTAGTTTCTCCATTGCGTTTAAAAATAAAATAATGATTTTACATCTCTGCAATCACTAAGAACACCAACTGGATTCCTTAACTAATTAATTTGTACATAAGAAGGCTAATTGATCAATATATTATATTTAATCAGATTTATAATAATATAAGTACATTGAATGCAATATGACTGACTATTTCTTAGTAGTAGAGTGAGCGTATAAAAAAAAAAAGACATAATGAGATAATGACTGAATATAAATCGAAAATAAAAAGTTTGAACTGTTCTTATCGTAGTTATGAAAAAGAAGTTGGTTTGATTACTATGTATGATGAGCCTTCCAGTTGGCAAAATGGATAACTCCAATTTCAGCATTTATTTAATTTTATCATCCCTCAGGATTCAGGATAAAAAGAAATATGGTAAAAAAATTGTGCCTCCATCAAATTTTTGTTTTAACTTTGTAATTTTTAGGGGGGAGCGGGGTTGGTTGGCAACAGTTTTCACTTTTTTGATTGTTGAGTCGTTCTTGTTAATATAATCCCAATAAGGCTGATACCACTGTAAACTCCAAGTATTAGGGTACTTCAATACTCGTAATAAGATCATAAAAAATTGAAGAATTCTTCAATCCAGAGTATGCCAATTAACCCCAGGTATGGGGCAGGTTGGCCTAGAAGGTGGAGTTGTTTAGCCATTTCATTCAAGTACTGCCTGACACATATTATTGTTGTTAAAAGCTGCACTATAATGGTATAATAATTTTGAATCGGTTTTTAACAGCTTTAAAGGGAAAATAGAATGACAATAGAAGAAGAAGAAGTTTAGACTGTCGTTACTTTCTGCATAGGAAATATCGCTCCCATCCTCCTCGCTGGAACTTAAGACATTTGGTAGTTTCACCTTTCTTTGTGTTTACCTTGCTTTTGTGAATTGCTACTCCGCCAAAAAAACCCCAGTGGAAGAGAGCCAACTAACCCCATAGGAGAGATTATATGAAAGATGGCTGCCAGGACAGGGGAGAACAATCAAAAAAGAAACTGGTTAGAAAAGTTCGGTATTTCAATGGAGTTTGGGGCTATATGAACAGAATCGGAGTCAAATGTTTTGCCATGCCTTTAAACCAAATTTACTGAAAATATTAAAATTTACTTCCATGTTGTAAAATCAATCAATGAAGAACACTCTTCTCTACACTGTTAGCATCAGATTGAAAACTCAGGACAAGACCCCCGAGTTCGAGCGGGCCACATGGTACAATGTTGGGGCCTTCACAACATATGTGACGGAAACTATAAGCCAATGGCCAACCTATCCCCTATGCCAACCAACCCCGCTCTCCCCTATATTATGTATATATTATGAAGTCAGAATCGAGATCTGCAAAATTAAGGGGATATTTTAAGGGAGGTCGAAATGGAAGAAAGGTCTTTAAAAAAAAAGTTGCTTTGAATCTTCGGAAGTTTTTATACTTCTGGATCCAATAGGACCATTTATATGAGATTACATTCAACAGATCGAAAGTTGTAACAAATTTTAGTTGAAAAACCATACCTTGCTAACACAATGATTATTACGCACATATCGCACGTCGGCAAGAAGATGGTTGAAGCTCGAAAAAACTATTTTTTTTTTTTTTTTTGGATAATCACATGTCAAGTTTCAAGTGATTTCTCATTGTTATTATGTACCTACAGAGGCTACTAGGGAAAATAGTCTACCATTGCGGCGTTTAGTACCAGTTGTACTAACTGTAACTCAAAAGTAGCCCTCTACTTGAGTTAACACGATCATCCCCACCTTAAAAGAATGTGATGAATTGCGTCTGAATATGGTAAATTGCGCCCAGTAGTCAAGGCCTAAGATGTACTCGAAATATATTTTTTTTTTTACTGAGATATCAGATTTTTCAACTATAATCTAATAACTTATTATCTGTTGACTGCATGGAATGGGCTTATAGGATTCAGAATCTCATAAACCATCAAAAACGATGCTTTACTCGACAAAGTTGCAGCCAAATTAATTTTTAATTTGTCATTTTCAGCCACCCATAAAGTATATAGGGTTCCGTATTTGAGCGGACTCTGCAGATCTCGAATCTTAATATTAATACGAAGTTTCACTAAGGTGCTAATTTCCTTTAATTTTAACGTTCTTCTGTTATTAAACCTACCACACAATTACCGGAGCGAAGCCGGGCACCCTAGCTAGGTCAAATATGAATATTGTAAAACACTCTATACCACGATATTGTTACTTGTTTTGGAAGTTTAACCCTTTAAGCGCTAAGCACTCGGAACGAGAGTTGCACTGAGACGCTGAGCGGGTCTGCAGCCATTTCACTCCTCACGCTAAGGCCTGCAGGCCACTCTCCGCCGCTGACAGCTTCGACATCTTCAACTCCTTATAACCTTCACCGACTATTTATTAATATTTTATTTATTTTTTAACCGACTTCGAAAGAGCAGGTTACTCAATTCGATACGTATGTGCTTTTTTTTTTTTTTTTTTTTTTTTTTTTTTTAACCGACTTCGAAAGAGGAGGTTATTTAATTGGATACGTATGTGCCTTTTTTTTTTTGTATTATTTTTATTTTACCTTGCCTAATGGGCAAAACGGGTTTTAGCACCAGTTGGATGTTACCCATTACTGGGTAGCAAACAACTGCTGCCTGTAAAACCATATAACAGAAGTAATCTGGTATGATCTGTGCGTTATCTCTTCAATTTGTTCCGTCTTCTCTACGAGCAGTATGGACCTTGCCTAATTTTCCATTTCCATTTTCCATGTTCCGTCCACTTCAAGTTGTTAATCTGGCGATCTTCCCACTGCTGGTCCTCTTCTTCCGTGATTGAAGTGCTGTGGTCCCACAATAGTTTTCCACCCGTACACGAATTCCTTGTAGTACGGATAGTTTCTTTCTTCCATTAGTTGAGGGAAGTTGTTTTCCGACAGAATATAGAGCTCAGCTTCCCTCATTAACTTAGCCCTCAGTTCCTCGAAGGCGGTGCAGTTTAAAACAATATGCTCAGCCGTCTCCGGTATCCTGCATGTAGGGCACAGAGGATCAATATTCTTTCCAAAGCCATTGCCACCTTGTAGGGTATACCCCAAGGATTCTTGGTGGACTCTTCCACGATGAATTCATCCCAGGACCTACTCGTACGTTTCCGTGAACGCACTTCATATCGGTACACCTTGGCCTTGGACTTGTACTCATTCCGAAGTGCAGCGCGCCTCTCGTCACATCTGCACTTCTGGTACAATCGCCGGGCCCTGTAGAGCTCTCTCTTCATACTAGTTAGTCCCGGCGTCCACCATGGGACAGGTCGAGCCCTCGCTTTCCGATGGTGGAGAGAGTTTTCTGCAGCGTCAAGGATAGCACTGGTGACCCTGGATACTCTGTTGTCCAGGTCATTTGTACTATCCGATTCTCCCTCTTTCCAATCCTGATCGGCAAGTTCTCCCTCCAGCATACATCGGAAAGCACTCCAGTCGGTTTTGCGGGTTATATAACCCTCATTTTTACCGTGGGAACCCCTTGAATCTTGCACTATACTAAATATCAGGGCTTTGTGGTCAGAACTCGTTTCTGATTTGAGGGTCCAATCGACAATGTACGAGTATCTTGTGAGTGTCGGTGATGTTAGCGTGAGGTCAATCCAACTGCCACCCATGCCACCAGTAAAGGTGGGGACGTTAGATATATCATTTACTTCGACTAATTGACTCCTGGCAATAAACTCACCAAGCTTAGCGCCCCTTCTATTCGTTCGATTGGAACCCCAAACCGTGTTCCAGGAATTGGTATCTGAGCAAATTATCACATTTCTACTTCGATTTGTGATAATTTCCATGGCAGATATGTCATATTCGATGTCATTACCGATAGGAAGGTATGCAGAAACTAGGGTGAAGGATACACCACCCCACTTAATATAGCATGCTACCATATCTGCCATGGAGTATTGCCTCAGTTCCACCACGTCGAGGTTCGGGTTATTAACCACGATGGCAGCTCTAGGCCTCCTCTCTCCACTGCCTAGAGCTATAACTCTCGACGTGAGACCAAATCCCGTGACCATGTTCCCACGGCAGGTCGGTTCCTGGACCGCCATGATGTCATAACGTTGACAGAGAGCACGAAGCTCATCTGCTACAACCCTTCGGCGGCCCATATTGAGCTGGAGAACGGTAATTTTATTCATAATAGGTTCTTTTAGCCACCTCTTTGCACCATGACAAGTGTATCGGGCAATCTCGGCTACCCGCCTTGTGTTTTGACAATTTTGGATGGGCGTTTGCTCGCTTACAATTAATACAAGTCGGGTCAACCTTTAATTGTTTCTGGGGGCAGTCTTTTATTACATGACCACTGACTGCACACCAGATACATATTACGGCATCCCCTGGACATGTTGCCCTGGTGTGTTCGTAGCCTTGACACTTGGTGCACCGAGGGGCGTCAAGATAGTCCTTGAATGTCAAGGACCACCATCCTCCATTCAAATTACTTATCTCCAGCAGTTGGAACCGAACCATTGGGTGTACTTCTAGGACCCAATTCTTCGTTAATCCGTTCCTAGCAATTGAGGAAAAAAGGGGCCTGATATCGTCACTTACCAATGGCGTGGGAACCGACTTCTCGGGTATTCTTCCCCACAGAAATCTGGCGAGTTCTTCCGAGCCCCATGAACTGGGCACACCCCTCACCTCCATCTTTGGTTTTTTCCTCAATGCTAACCTCGCTTGGAGACCGTTTTCGCGCAACGCCTGCCATCCTATAAATTTCGTGGCATGAGAACTATCTGCTAGTCGAACTAAAATTGAGTCTCCCTTCGTTTTTCGGACAATCGAGGCACTTACACCAATCTCAGCAGGAGAAGGGAGCCCATTTATAACGTCCATAGCGCTCTTACCCGTTCCGCTTATAGTAAGATAAGTCGGTTTTGACTTAAGGGTCGGCTTTTGTGGAAGGGATTTTACAATGTCTGCCATCGTCTTCGGTTTTTCTTTCAAAGGTAGAAGTATATCATCTTCATTTACGTTACTTGTGCCTTGGTTCGATTCTTCGCTCTTCCTTAAAGATTTAGCCTTCTTCCGGCTTCTTTTACTTTGAACGAGCTCGAACGTTCCAGTTCCTGCAAGGTTTGGATCCTTAAAAGTAATTAATTTTTCCTCCTGAGCGGATACGGCTTTAGACTTTTGAGAATTATATAAGCTGGATTGGGAAGGTAGGTTTTCCACTGCTTGAATTGGCACCGGTGCTTCTGAATTTTGGCTGTCCATAATCTTTACGACATTCACAGATTCTAATGTTTCTTGGACGACTCTTTTGACAAGTGCTGAGATTTTATCATCTTCAGAGACCTTTTTGGGTTCATTGATTCTAGTGATAACCTCTATGATAGAAATTAACCTGTCTGTTTTATTATTTATATGGTTCCGGGTAGCATTATTCATTTTTTTATCAAAATTTTTAAGGAACAGTCTTAAATTATTTTGGATGCTTTTAGCTTCTTTTACCAAACGATCCGTATTTGATTCTTCTTGTTCTTCTTCAGCTTCTCGTTCTGAGCTTGCTCTGTTCTGTGGTCGCTTGGCTGAGGGTCGTTGGTCTTTAAGGGCATCCCCTTCGGCACCATCCTCTTCCATTTTTATCAACAATTAAGTGAGCTAAAGTAATCTGGTAACCTAACTTTAAAACTTTAAACCTTTACTCACCTTTCACTAATTTACTGTTTGTTACTTTTTAACTTATAAAGTTGATACAATTAGCTTACCTATAAGTCCTGGGTAGCTTACAGAAGCTAAAAGATAAAATTTAGATTACTTGGTCCACTCTAACCTTCACACTGATAATCAAAAAGTAATGTCCAACGAAAATTTAGATTTAAAAGCAAATAAATTTAACGGAACATAATAAGAACTCTATAAACACAGAACAAAAACTAACAATAACATGGAATATAACAGGAAACTTAATGAAAAACTTAACGCAAAATACAATACACAGTAGACACCTTAGTTAACCTCAATTTGTGTTATACTTTTTTTATGTGTTACACAAATACTTTTTTTTTTCAATGTATGTCCACCGATTACTCTGAGATGGGTGGATCAATTGGAACGAAACCTTTTGCATCTTGTAGAGTATTTTCCCAATTTGGTCCCATTAAAACCTTTTTTGGGTTCTTAATTTATTAAAGAAGTTATTGGGAAAAAACATGAAAATAATTATTTAATTATCGCTCAAAATATTTACTTATTTGAAAAACATACGGCATATATATCATAAGGTATGCTCCAACAAACTATTAAAACACGTTGATAAATAAAAAACTGATCATGTACTATCCCTGTTTTTTTTATTCTAAATTTGATTGTTTGATTTCAAGCAATGCTCAATAATGTTTTAATGGTCGATGAATCGGTTGGGAAAACAAACCAATCAAATTCAGAATTAAAATATTGGGGGAGAACATGTGAAATGTGTTAGTTATTGATGTGGTTTAAGTGCTTGTTGGAACAAACCTTATACATAACCTTAAATACATTTTCAACAATAGATTTTAATAAAGATATACAATATCAGAGGAATATCGCTGTCGTTTTCTGAAAAATGAAACACTTCTTTATGGTTCCGGCAGAGTTATTGTTGTTTCGACCCTGTTCCTTGCCCTGTTGCCAAGAAATAAAACTCAAGAACATTTTTTTGGGTTGCTTAAAAGATTTTTTTTATAAATTTAAGAAGATTAAATTACATTAAACACCGATAACAGTAAAAAATCCTAAATGAATGTCTGAACGACGGATGGACAGCCTAATCATAAAACCACAAAATTCATAGAATTTAAAGAAAGGCCGAGCATTAATAACCTTTTTTAAAAGAGATTCGTAAAATCGTAGCCATTATTGTTTTAAATTAGATTTTGATTTCCGACTTCCACTCGCTATGCACATTAAAAAGGAATTCAATACTTCCTGGAAAAGCTCTTTTTCAGTAGATTTAGAGGCCTTAACAAAGGATTCAGGCACCTCTGTCAGCTTCCGGATTTACTCGATCACTGTCGGACATTAATATACAATGTAATCATAAAATCTTGTGCGGATTCTTCACTCTGGAGTGACACCTTTGTTATGTTATCCAGATTACTATTATCGGTTTTTAATTATGTTTCTGCAACTATTGAGGTGTTTAGATGAAAATTGCTGTAAGTGCCAAATTATTGATTTTGAGATAACAAATAACTATTAACTAAGCTTAAATTTGGTTTGAAAATTAAGAAAAATATTATGGATATGACCATAATATGGACTTATTATTATTCCAGTCATGAAATAAATAGGTCCCGCTAAAAAATTTTAATATTATTTTCTTGCATCTCCAATTCCATTTATGATGGTGAATTGTCTATTTTTACTTTCACTTACCTATATATGAAATATATAGTAAGTGGAAGTATTGCGATCGTGAAAATTTTCGACTTCCGGTTTTCAACGGAAATACACGTTTTGGGGTCCCCTGAGTCAAAATATTACTTTCACTTACCTATATATGAAATATATAGTAAGTGGAAGTATTGCGATCGTGAAAATTTTCGACTTCCGGTTTTCAACGGAAATACACGTTTTGGGGTCCCCTGAGTCAAAATAACCAAGTCCCGCGAAATGGTCTGTGTGTGTGTGTGTCTGTGTGTGTGTGTGTGTGTGTGTGTGTGTGTGAACAGACTAGCTCAAAAACTATAAACCGTGCGAACCTGAAATTGGGTATTTAGAGTATGTATAAGCCCGCGATGTGACAGCAAAAATTTCATCAAATTTGCTCAAAGGGAGGGGGTACTTTATTTAATAACTTTTTAAGTTTTTTTCGATTTTCTCAAAAACGGCTCTAACGATTTTGATTAAACTGAGTATTTGATCTATTTATATGCCTGAAATATGACTGTAAAAATTTCATCAAAATTCATCAACCGGAGGGGGGACTTTACTTAATAAATTTTGTATCATTTTCACATGTTTTTTTTATTTACTCAAAAACCGTTTTAACGATTTTGATCAAACTTGGTATTTGATGTATTTATATGCCCGAGATATGACTGTAAAAAGTTCATCAAAATTGATCTACGGGAGGGGGGACTTTACTTAATAAATTTTGTATCATTTTCACGTGTTTTTTTTATTTACTCAAAAACGGTTTTAACGATTTTGATCAAACTTGGTATTTGATGTATTTATATGCCCGAGATATGACTGTAAAAATTTCATCAAAATTGATCTACGGGAGGGGGGACTTTACTTAATAAATTTTGTATCATTTTCACGGGTTTTTTTTTATTGACTCAAAAACGGCTTTAACGATTAACAAAAATAAGATATGAATGTAGAAAAATGTGTGACTTTGAGAAATGATATTTAGCAAAACACGTCAATTTCTAATCAAAGTAAGTTGGTAAGTGAAAGTTGTGTGTTGCGCGCACGCACCAGATTTTTTTTTCTTTAGGTTACGATAGCGTACTTAAGGTGGCACTCGATAAGAGAGTCTAGAGACGAAAATCTTAAAGATAGTCATTTGTCAACAATTGTTTCCATTTCGAGGCAGTCATATTCTCAGATACCGAAATAACAAACGTATATGTTGTGTATTATATTAACAATAAAACTGGTCGAAAAACGGCCAAAATCCCAACTGTTCAGTGGCATACCTACGACATCTTGAAGTTGCCGGATTCATGTTACACCCGAGCAAAACTGAACACCTCCTATCGGAACACAGATATATGTGTGTAATAAACAAGTATTGCAGACAATATTCCGCAAAGGAAGAAGATTGTCATTGTGGAAAAAAAGTTTTATGTGTCTTCCTGATGGAACATTGGTCTTTACAAAAAATCAAAGGAAGTAAGTTAAAGAACAAATAATGTGCAGAACAAGTAGATTTTAGTTGTAGGAAAGGAATATAAAGGTAAAAAAGCTGATTGGCAGATCCAAATGAAAGTTCTTGGGGCTGCAGCCCCCCCCCTTTAAGACTGCAGCCCCCCTTTACAGTCGGCTGAATCCGCCCATGGTGTTGACAGAAGATGTTTACGTAGACGATACTGTCACGGGTGCTAATGACATGGACTGCGCGCTTAGGCTAAAGAAGGAACTATGTTGAGCTGTACTTCTCACTAGGCTTTTCATTTCTCTAAAATCATTTCTCAGTAAACGATGGTTGAGAGTCTGTGTACATTATTTAAAGATTTTCTTAGCTTGTCGAATATTACATAATTAGAACAAAAGGCTCGATCGTCGGAAACTTGTTCAGCAGAGAATACTACATTATTGGCGCAGATGACGTACGGAGTATCTACATTACATAGCTAATTTAAATAACATTCTATTAAAATCAATATATATTATAAAGCAAAGAGTACAATGTGCGTGCCGAAAAGGCTCAAAAACGACTCCACGTAGGATTAAGGAAATTATGTCTTCTTTTAGCTATATGACCCCTAACGGAGAAGAAGGTTTCAGTTTTTCTCTTAAGAGTGTAAAATTGAAGAGAAAAGGACTGGAATTTTAAGCCTCTCGCACCATTTAATTAGCCTCTCTGAGATTGAGATACGAGTTTATGAATGAAAAATTTAGTTCGAGCTCCAGGCTACCAGGAAGCGCTAGGGTGCGTTTCACTCAATGTTTATTGTCCATTCATTCAGTATGTAATCGTTCTTCATTATTTCAGCTGTTCTTTTTAAATTACTAAAAAATTGAGGGATAATAATTAGATTGCGTTCCAAAATAAAATAAGTACTTTACATCTCAGCAATCAATTAGAAAACCAATTGGATTCCTTTAACAATTAGTTTTCTCATAAGAAGGCTAAAATAGTATATGATCAGCACATTACATTTAATCTATATATAATATAAACTTAAGTAAATTTAATGCAATATGAGTGAACATTTCGTAGTAGTACAATGAGCGAATAAAATTAGACATAAAAAAAGAGATGAATTGAATTAATATAAATCGATAATAAAAAGTTTGAAGTGTTCTCATTGTATTTATGAGCATTCCAGATGACAAAACGACTAACTCCAATAACAGCATTCCAGATTTATCATCCCTCATAGTTCATAGTTCAAGATAAAAAGAAACATGATGAAAAAATTGTGCCTTCAAGAAATTTTGGTTTTCACTTTGTAATAGTAGTAAGATTCTAGATGTGTATAAACAGTTCAAATTACGTGGGGATATCTTAAGGGAGGTTGAAATGGAAGAAAGGTCTTAAAAAAAAGTTTCTATGAATCTTCGGTAGTTTCTATACTTCTGGATCAAATAGGACCATCATAGTAGTCGGTGATTAAGTTTTACTCGAAATATAATTTTTTTTAACTGAGATACCAGATTTTTCAACAATAATCTAATAACTTATTATCTTCTGACTACTTGGAATAGGCTTATAGGATTCAGAATCACAGAAACCATCAAAACGATGCATAACTCGACAAAATTGCAGCAAAATTAATTGTTCATTTACCATTTTCAACCCCCTGTAATTTATACAGGGTTCCTTATTTGGGCGGACTCTGCAGATCTCAAGTCTGCAGAATATTGATACCAAGTTAAAACCGCATTTTCAAGAAGGTGCTAATTTTGTTCTACATTTCCTTTAATTTCAAAGTTTTTCTGGTATTAAAATTACCACAAAACTACCGGAGCGAAGCCGGGCACCCTAGCTAGTTAGAATATAAATTTAAAAATAAATAGGTGACCTATTACCTGTACATTAAAGACATTAAGTGTTTATAAAGTTATTAACCGTTTATTTATCATTTTGTATGCTTAGTTTAACAATTCTTTAATCTTAGTTCAATTCAAAATTTTCAACTTAATTCTAAGCCATTTGATTGAAGCATATTTTATGTATAATAGAAAGGTTGTATTCTAGTTTTATTTACTAAATTTTTTTTTAAGCTCGAGAATATCAGAGAATTTTCTTTATTTTTGCCATTTTTGTTTCACCTTTCAGGCCGATTTTTGAGTTTTTAAGCTCTCACAGAAAACTCATTTTCTCATTCATAGACTAATAATTCAAACACGATTGTTTTGCTTACATTCTGTTCTATCTTTCGTTTTCTCTTTACTATTTGGATATTTTGAAGTGCAATACTTGAAAAGTGCTACTGAAAACGTTTTTGAGGGCAAGTTATGGGTATAAGGGGATGTATATCAAAGCTGATTTCTGGCACGATATTAAACCTTACTAATTAGCTTTCATTAAAAGTACTCTTAACCCTGATATTCATTACCTTCTTTTTTATGAATTTTTAAACTTCAATTTTTTTAATTTTTCGTTAACTTAAGGCTCTAATATCTCTGGTGGGCTAATTGATAAAAATCACATTTGTTTATGTATTGTGCTTACATGCAACATTAACCTAATGTAAAAAATTTAAACCTGTTCATTTGAGTACTTTGGTAGTTACGAATTTTTGAAAATGGCCATTTTCTTGCTTATTTAACGATGCGTAAACTTGATCATAATTCATTAAAATTTTACTATTTGTGATTTTTTTACTTTTAACCCTTTAACCGTTAAGCACTCGGAACGAGAGTTGCACTGTGACGCTGAGCGGGTCTGCAGGCATTTCACTCACCACGCTAAGGCCTGCAGGCCACTCTCCGCCGCTGAGTGCTTCAACTCCTCATAACCTTCACCGACTATTTATTAATGTTTTATTTATTTTTATGATTCTATAATACCTTTATCATTATTTCAATTAGATTACTGATTGCAATAAGAGATTACGTAATATAAGAAGGTAATAATGAACAATAATATAATAATGTTAATACTTTAGAACTGGAATGAATAATGGCAAAATACGTCCTTCAGACCCTTGACGGTAGCCGAGGGAGGGATAAGGGAGAGAAAAAAAAATAGCAGGAATAAAAGGGTGTACCGGGATTCCCCGAACGGCCGACCCAGATGACAGGCAGCTACAATATTTCCGCCGACACAAATATTTCCGCAATAGAGATACCACTGCAGCCTAGCGGCCGCTAGATCTATTTATTAAGTCTCCGTGGATCCGCTAGGATGTGCCTCAGTCACGGCAACTTATCTCTTGTGAAGCTGAGGACGGTAAATAAGTGAAAAACCAATTTCGAGATATCTCGTCATTATCGTGTGGAGAACGGCAGTCTTTGACGAGTTATCTCGTCATTAGCGTGTGGGGACCGACTTTGTTTTGCGAGATATCTCGTCTGGAGCCATGAAAGGGTTAATAACCCTTTTTAATTGTATTGTTTTTTAATATTATCTATGTCCAACATAAAAAAAAAATTATTGGGTCTAATTATAATTAAAATCTACTCTATTAAATTGTTATTATTTTTTTAATGAAAAAGTAATTAAAAATATTTTAACAACTCTTGGGGGGAACTATAAACGATTATGGGGTACCCCTTCAATTTTTTTGGGAACCTGAGAGCATCTTTCTTGAGACGGGAAGTTAGATCATGAGGTACTCAGTCGAGTCAAAAAAGCAAACGGAGTACACTCTCAGATCGCTCTCCCATTACAGGAAGGAAGGGGACCAGCCAACAAAGTTCCTCCTATTCAAAACGGTGTTCCTACGTTTCGGTGTATTGCTGCAGAGAGTTGGACGGTCCTGGATCGGCATGCAAGCAAAGTTGCAGCATCAGAGATGAAGTTCCTGAGAAGGATCCAGGGAAAAACCCGAAATAGGAACACCGTTTTGAATAAGAGGAACTTTGTTGGCTGGTCCCCTTCCTTCCTGTAATGGGAGAGCGGTCTGAGAGTATACTCCGTTTGCTTTTTTGACTCGACTGATCTAATTTCCTGTCTCTGCAAATAGGTGCTCCCAGGTATTCGTAGACATCCAAAAATTGAAGCGGTACCCCATTGCAGTTTACAGTTTCCCCACGAGTTGTAAAAATATTTTTAATAAATTTTTCATTTTAAGTATAATAAAAATCTGGTGCGTGCGCGCAACACACAACTTTCACTTACTAAATTAGATTAGAAATTAATGCGTTGTGTTATTGCCACTTCTCACTCAGTTACACATTTTTCCACATTCATTTCTTATTTTTGTTTTATTTGCTCTATTACAAACAATAATTTCTTTTATTATTAAATAAAAGTTTTCACTCGAGATAATTCGGCAATGCAAGCATTATACTCCAAGTCAACTGATTTTATAATTCTCTATTTACTTGTTGAATATTTCATTTATTTCCCATGAAACAAATCATTTCCATTAAATGAACAGAAGGGCGTTAATTATTAACAATGGTCTGTCATTAAAGGCGTACTACGCATGCGTGGGCTCAACGTGTTTTATGAGTTGGCTGAATATTTTTCTTTTTTTCTTCTCTAAATGTTTACTTGGTTTTATCATATCTCATATTTAGCCATTTCTTATTTTTAGGCGTAATGAGAGACAGTTGATTTCGCCATATAAACAGAAACAAAGATACTTGATAGGAAACAAAAACAAACAAAAAAGGCCCCTACCCGTTTAAGCCCCCTCAGAACATTTTAATAATGATAACGCTCACCTGATATTTAATAACACCTAATGTCCATCAAACATGACGAATTTGATGAAAATCGTTACAGCCGTTTTTGAGATAATCGAAAAAAAGGTAAACTGCAAAAAAATTATGCAATAAAGTGCCCCCTCCGTTTGACCAATCTTGATGAAATGTTGGCCATCACATCTTTGGCATATACATACATCAAATACCGAGTTTGATCAAAAATGTTAAAAGTCGATTTGAATAAATAAAAAAAAACACAAGAAAATGATACAAAATTTGTTAAGAAAGTCCCCCCTCCGGTTGATCAATTTGATGAAATGTTGGCTATCACATCTTTGCCATATACATATATCAAATACCCAGTTTGAACAAAATCTTTAAAGCCGTTTTTGAGTAAATAAAAAAACACGTGAAAATGATACAAAATTTATTAAGTAAAGTCCCCCCTCCGGTTTTATCAATTTTGATGAAATTTTTACAGTCATATCTCGGGCATATTAATACATCAAATACTCAGTTTAATCAAAATCGTTAGAACCGTTTTTGAGAAAATCAAAAGAAACGTAAAAAGTTATTAAATAAAGTACTCCCTCCCTTTGAGCAATTATGATGAAATTTTTGCTGTCGCATCGCGGGCATATACCTACACTAAACACCCAATTTCAGGTTCGCACGGTTTATAGTTTTTGAGCTAGTCTGTTCACACACACACACACACACACACACACACACACACACACACACACACACACACACACACACACACACACACACACACACACACACACACACACACACACACACACACACACAGACCATTTCGCGGGACTTGGTTATTTCGACTCAGGGGGTCCCAAAACGTGTATTTCCGTTGAAAACCGGAAGTCTAAATTTTTCACGATCGCAATACTTCAACTTACTATATATTTCATATATAGGTAAGTGAAAGTAAAAATTCACAAATAGTAAAATTTTAATGAATTATGATCAAGTTTACGCATTGTTAAATGCGGTGTTCTGAGAAATTAAAGCAGTTGTTTTCAGTAGTACTTATCAAGTATTGCACTTCAAAATATCAAAATAATAAAGAGAACACAAAAGATAGAACAGACTCAAAAATCGGCATGAAAGGTGAAACAAAAATGGCTGCCAATTTGAAACGGTTGACTCCACAATTTTTTTTAAAAAATTTTTTTGAACTACTGATTCCATATTTAATTGGTAGTAAAATTATAAAAAATTTCTAAAATGATCGAGCAATCACCTTTGGACCACTTGATATGGATTGACTCATTATATATATATATATATATATATATATATATATATATATATATATATATATTTGCAAAGACTTGTATAAGCTGATTTTATTTTTTCATTATCCAGAAATTAGCATTTCATCCTAACTTGAGCGATAAACCTCAAGATGTTTACGGAGGCGTGCACGAGTTCTTATATGGACCATTAACCAGGCTAAGTGAGTATGGCTTTTTTTTTTAATTATATGGACTAAGGCTGTTTCAGATAAATACGTAAAAAATACGATGTGCTGCTCGTATAACACATATTTCACTTATCACTCTCATTTCGTTGACTCAAAATAGACTTCATTTTTTAAATATGGCGTACACATGTGCTGTCAGAAAGAAAACACAAAAATTCTTTCCACAATGACAATTAGAATTTATTTTTAGTGGGTACCCATCTTTAGTACTTCATACAATAATGTCCTGATAATCAAGTTGGCCTCACTAATAGGACTCTTTGCTTACCTGGGAATAGTTTGAATTTTACTTTAACTTACCTATATATGAAATATATAGTGGAAGTATTGCGATCGTGTAAAATTTCGATTTCCGGTTTTCAACGGAAATACACGTCTTGGGGTCCCCTGAGTCCAAATAACCAAGTCCCGCGAAATGGTCTGTGTATGTGTGTGTGTGAACAAACTAGCTCAAAAACCGTGCGAACCTGAAATTAGGTATTTAGTGTACGTATATGCCCGCGATGTGACAGCAAAAATTTCATCTAAATTGCTCAAAGGGAGGGGGTACTTTATTTATTAACTACTTACGTTTTTTTCCATTTTCTCAAAAACGGCTCTAACGATTTTGATTAAACTGAGTATTTGATGTATTAATATGTCCGAGATATGACTGTTAAAATTTCATCAAAATTGATCTACCGGAGGGGGGACTTTACTTAATAAATTTTGTATCATTTTCACGTGTTTTTTTATTTACTCAAAAACGGCTCTAAAGATTTTGATCAAACTGGGTATTTGATATATGTATATGGCAAAGATGTGATAGCCAACATTTCATCAAATTGATCAACCGGAGGGGGGACTTTACTTAACAAATTTTGTATCATTTTCTTGTGTTTTTTTTTATTTATTCAAATCGACTTTAACATTTTTGATCAAACTCGGTATTTGATGTATGTATATGCCAAAGATGTGATAGCCAACATTTCATCAAAATTGATCAACCGGAGGGGGCATTTTATTTCATAACTTTTTTTCCAATTTTTCGATTGGTATCTCAAAAACGGCTTTAACGATTTTCATCATATTCGTCATGTTTAATGAAAATTAAGTGTTATTTTCGATTTTAGTTAATATCAGGTAAGCATTATCATTATTAAAATGTTCTGAGGGGATTATAGAGCAAATGAAAACAAAAATAAGAAATGAAATGTGGAAAAATGTGTAACTTTGAGAAGTGGCATTAACAAAACGCATTAATTTCTTATCTACGTAAGTTTATAAAAAAAAAAAATTACTGTATTTGTAAGAATAACAATTACAGGGGTCTGGTGGCCCAGGGATATAAATAAAAATATAATAATAATAATAATAATAGGTAAAACAAACTTTTTCTTCCTAGTTTAAAATAAACATTACATTTTAACAATAATGAACAAAAGTACTTATATCGAAATCTATTCAAAAATAATAAATGACCTAATCCTCAAAGCCACAGTTAGATAATAAAAAATATTTGATAATAAATGTCCTTCTTGAGGGTTAAGTAGGCAAATTAATAGGGTGTATCAAAAAAAATGACCGTTTCGTCAAATGCATGAATTCCAAGGACTGTAAAGACGTTAATCCTATTTATTGTTTACCAACAAGTCCTGTACTTAAGGACTTGTTGGTAAGTCTTATGTCCTTAGAATGTTAATCCAACTTTATTTATCAACACTGGACTTACTCAATAATACCTCAGTTCACAAGTTTTTGCTGGAGAAGCAACATGACGGTGTCTTACGAAATTCATGTTATTTTGAGACATTATTGGAAAAAATCGTGTTCTGCCGCTGAAGCGGCTCGTGAAATCAACAGAATTGAAGGAGAAGGTCTCCTTGACGAGCGTACCACGCGGCGTTGGTTCCAAAAATTTCACAGTGGAGATACGACCTTAGAACGGAAGAAGGCGTATTTTGGAACTATGAAGGTGTAATCCATCATGAATTCGTACCTCATGGAACCACAATTAACTCTGACCTCTATTGCATACAGTTAGATAGAGTATATGCAAAACTGTCGCAACTTTATCCAGCTTTGGTCAATCGAGAAGGAGTTCTGTTACAGCAAGATAACGCCCGGCCGCATACTTCCCGTCAGACCAAGGAAAAATTAAAAAATCTTGATGGGATCGAACTTCTTCCTCACCCACCATATAGCCCAGACCTTGCTCCATCAGATTTTTATTTGTTTCGGTCAATGGCCCACTTCTTGAAAGGGAAAAAATTTGATACCTTTGAAGAAGTCGAAACAGCGGTGCAGGAATTCTTCGATAGCCATCCTAAAGAGTGGTACCAGCAGGGGATCATGCAACTGGCGGAAAGATGGCAAGCAACATTAGATAACAATGGGTTATATTTTGAATACTAATTTTATTGTAAAGTATAAAAAAAATATATATTAATTTTTTGTCTAAAACGGTCATTTTTTTTTATACACCCTATTAGCTGTTCTTCATTATCAGAAGATTTGAAGCCCTCCAAGGCTTGGGATCTTAAAAACTGGTAGACAGGGCACTCGAAGATAAGGTGAGTCAACGTCTCCAGTCTTTGCAGGTTACACAGACTACAGATGACCTGGGTATCCAGCTTGTAAGCTGTGCCGTTCAAGTATAGCCGAATTTCACCGGAGGACGTCAGTCTAAGCTGGATAAGAGCTCTCTTCTTTTCTATACCCACATCGAAGCGAAGATACTCCTCGCCAACACCAAGAGAACTCAGCCGCCGGAATAGAGGGTTATACTCAGAATTCAAGGCTCGTTTGATATCTACCGAGAGAAGGTGATTCTTCCAGCTCTCAATTATCTCTTTTTTATTCTTGAGTAGCCAGGTGAGAGTGGATTCCTGAAACACTTCCGTCTTTCCCTGCGTGCTCAAAATATGGCGAAAACCAGGCATCTTTTAGGGTCTCTGGGTGGAAGTTAGTTTTCTTAATAATCATCTCATAGCCCTTTCTCTCCAGGGCATCGACATCCATAGACATCCAGTTTAAAATCCGTTTCAAGATAGCTACCCTCAGGTCTTGCCCACCGAACTCGAGCCTAACGAAGTGGTTTGGAGTATTAATTGGTAGATGTTAAACACTTTTTATATACTTGATACGGAGGCCTTCCACCTTCTCTATGTGACACAGTGACCATAATTCCGCCGAGTAAAGTGCAGTGGCAGCAGCAATGGAGTTGAAAAGCTTCACGGATGTGTCCCAACAGCTTGACTTTCCCTTTATAAGGATTTCCTTAATCTTACCCAAGGCCTTGTTACCACGGCTGACAAAGTGGTCCGCTGCCTGCCTGAACTTGCCCACGCAACTAAAAGGAACACCCAGATATGTAAAGCTGTTGCTGTATTCTATCGGTTCACCATCGAGCAACAAGGGAGGCCGACTCTTACATCTAGGACTTGCTCTAAAAACTATAACTTTAGTTTTGTTTTTATTTATCCTCAGCTGACTCTTCCTGCAATAAGCAGACAAAGCATTGAGTTTTGCTTGAGCACCAGTCCTGGAGTCTCCAAACATAATAAGGTCATCGGCGAATAAAAGTCCTAGTATGTCGGTCCTGCTATCCAATTGCACCCCATGCAGACCTGCAGATCGAAATTCTTCCATAATATCTGCCATGAATAGTATGAAAAAGGAAGGTGAGAGTGATTCGCCTTGTAAAACTCCTGTCTCAATGAGAACCTTAAAAATTATTATCTTCATATTGATTTTAGGGTAGAATTCTGCGCCGGAGTAAAAGTTTTGGATAATTCTTATTATTTTGCCACTCAGTCCATAGGAGTTAAGCTTTTCCCACAACAATGCATGATTTACGGTGTCAAAAGCCGTGTGCAGATCTGCTGATATCAAGTATAAGTTCTGCTTCTTGATTTTCACATAGAGGGTGATTATGCAATACAGGAGAAAAAGGTTATGCATACAAGATTTTCCTTTTTGAAAGCCCATCTGTTCCTTTGGTATGATGCAACATTCCGCAGCCCAAAACCTTATCCTTTCTGCTAAGATGGAAGTAAAAGGTTTTGCACAAGTGTTAAATAATGCGATGCCTCTATAGTTTAATGGATCGTTAGGATCACCTTTCTTGAAAAGCATCGTAAGAATACCCTTTGACCAGTCAGATGGCACTTTCTCTGTCCTTAACACTTGATTGAATAAGTTCAGGAGGTAGTGAATCCATTCAGAACTGAGACATTTATAAATTTCGTAGGGTATGCCATCTAAACCAGGTGACTTCCCACTTTTGCTTTTAGAAATGAAAAGGTCGAGTTCCTCTAGCGTGATATCTCTATCCAAGTAGGGATGCCCAATGTTTGAGAATTGCGATTCTTCTATTATTAATCCAGGTGAAGTGAAAAGGTTTTGTAGATATGAACACCACGTATCAACGCCAATTGGGTTTTCTTGGTATGATTTTGCGCTTAACATTTTCACAGTACCCCAAAAGTCATGGGAATTTCTGACCGTCGACAATCTAGATATAATTATTTCATTATATGATTTTTTTTATTCTTTAAGTAGTTTACAATATGAGCTTTTAACATAGCGATATTCTAAATATGCTTCTAATCTGTATCCACTATTCTTAAGCTTCCGATATAATCTCCTCACATTTTTTCTTGATTCTCTGCAATCATTGTTAAACCAAGGTTTGTCATTTCTTTGCCCCTTTGGTGGACTTACTTTGGCTAAGGAATTACAGCTTAGGGCTGTAGTCTTGACTGCAGCAGTA
>CAJVQU020000065.1:0-21211 GCA_911387785.2 Aelia acuminata | reverse complement strand
TATACGAGAAATATCTACAAATGGCATGTCCTTTAATGTAACGGAGAAAAATAGGCGTTGCCTAAGAGTCTCTATTATTAATAATGACCAAATAAACTGACATAAGCCTTCCTAAAGGTTCACATGTAATTATTGGATTAATAAATTAACCAAAATATTTGCTGATAGTTAAAGATTTATTTACGGGCGCAAACTAATATATATAAAATTTCTTTTTTTTATTTATTTATTTATGTTTCCCATGTAGATTTGCACCTGCCGAAATTCGGCCTATATTCGACAGAGCGAACACTTTTCAGATTATCGAGATTTTTCTAACCTTGGCCTGTTCAAATATAAAAGTTTGCTTTAACTTTAAGGCTACTGGCCTGTTTTTGTAAGGGCAGCTTTATCATATGCCATAAATAAATAAAGCACTTTAATTTAATTTTTATTTTTATAAAAGACCTACCCTTTAAAAATTTAAAGTATTTAAATTATTGAAATTATTAAAATAAAAACAAAAATTCTAGATTATAATACGGTAAACCATACAATTGAAGACTACATTTCTGTGGTGAAATTAAATAAAATACTTTTTATATTAATCTAATCTTAATCGGTGGGTGACCACCGATTTTAAATTATTTTTGAAGAATTTATTTTTTGAAGAGAAAAGATTTGGCTCCGCCGGGAGTCGAACCCGGGTCTCCCGCGTGTCGTGCGCGGATGCTAAAGGTAGTAGGGAGGAATTGCCGGTTCTGGGACCACAATTTGGGGGGTCAAATTGGACTTTGGACCCTGGGCTTGCCCAGGGCCACGTGGTCCAGGGCCAAACCAACCTTAACCACCACGTGGTCTTAATCCTTAATCCCCTAATTAATCCTTAATCCCCTAATTAATCCCTAATTCCTAATCCCTAAAATATATTATTTTGAATCTTTTTCGGACATGTTTGAACTTGTCGAGTGCATGTCGGAACTTGTCGAACATATTCATTTATTTCTTCTAAATATCCAAATGCCACAGCCATCTTGATAATTTTTCGAAATATATTTTCGAATAAGCACTGCCATCTATATAATTTTTCGAAATATATGCCTTGAAATATATAACATAAAATCCCTAATCCCCTAATTAATCCCTAATCCCTAATTAGTCCCTAATCCCTAATCAATCCCTAATATATATTATTTTGAATCTTTTTCTACCCTTTTTACGTCTATAATACCGTAACCACCTAAATTTTTGGACACGTGACTATTAGGCCACGCCCCTTTTGGCTTCTGATATACGTTACCCACCGGTCATGTGACCATTGCCATATTGTTTTCTGTTACTCTAAGCTTGGTTTATGGTCATGTGACCAGTCACGTGACCGCTGTCATTTTATTTTTTTACTATGTAAGAGGCTGAGTCTACCCGGCCGCCATCTTGTACTTCAATACTAGAGGCTTTTATTTATAGTCACGTGACCGCCGCCAATTTGTTTTCTGCTACTCTAAGCCTGGTTATGGTCACGTGATCAGTCACGTGACCGCTGCCATTTTATTTTTTACATATTAACACATTTTTTACATATCACGTGACCACCACCATTTTGTTTTCTACTACTCTAGGCTTCGTTTATGATCACGTAACCACCATCATATTGTTTTCTTCTTCTCTAGGCTCCGTTTATGGTCACGTGATCTGTCACGTGACCGCCGCCATATTGTTTGCTGCTATGTAAGAGGCTGAGTCTACCCGGCCGCCATCTTGTACTTCAACACTATAGGCTTTACTTATAGTCACGTGACCGCCGCCATATTGTTTGCTGCTATGTAAGAGACTGAGTCTACCCGGCCGCCATCTTGTACTTCAATACTATAGGCTTTATTTACAGTCACGTGACCGCCGCCATATTGTTTTCTGCTACTCTAAGCCTGGTTTATGGTCTCGTGACCGCTGGGATTTTTATTTTTTACTATGTAAGAGGCTGAGTCTAACCGGCCGCCATATTGTTTTCCAATACTCTAGGCTTCGTTTATGGTCACGTGATCTTCCTTGTATAACCTTCCTTTTTACTTACCCTCTTATAACCTCTCTTGTAACCTTTATGATGCTCACATCTATAAACGGGTTTGATCATGTTGTGCCCAAGTTTCATCATGTCCAGTTTATATGGGCTTTGATCCGTTAATCCTCTAAGGATAAACAATGTACTAAAAAGCTCTTAATGTACTTCGAACTTTTATCATTATCTCCATGTGAAGAAAACAGATTTGGTCATGTTCGATTTATATGGAGTTTGATCCGTTAATCCTATAAGGATAAAATCATCTACTTTGACCTCTTAATCTTTTTTTTTCTAATACTATACCTTCAGTTTTTAACAGGTTTGATCATGTTGTGCAAAGTTGTCTTCCTGTCCAGTTTATATGGACTTTAATCCTATAAGGATAAACAATGTACTAAACACCTCTTAATGTATTCTTTTCGTTGTTTTAATATTTTCGAAAGTTATTATTTTATTTTAATCTTTATTTTTAACATTTTTATTTTAAACACATAAATATTTTTTTACCTGTTGTAAAACAAACAAATAAATAAAAGTTAGATTTATTTTCGAATCAAATATTCCTTGAGGCTCTATAGAATTTTGAAATTTGTATTATTTTCTTTTATCATGTCATTAAGTAAGTGTCATTACTGCGAAAGGGCTTTTAGCAGAGGCGATAATAGGATCCGTCATGAAAATTCCTGTCGGAATACTCAGCAACGACGCACATGTTTTACCTGCGGTACGATTTTTCATTCTCAAATGGAATGTACGTTCTTGTCAATTAGGATTACCTGTAGTCATAGCAAAGAGAGCCCGAATCGATGCTGCTAGGAGGTATCTCTATGAAGTGGAAAACTTCCCACGGGGGTATTCTGAAAACGTTTTTTCTTCCATATAATCTTTAAGCAAGCGGTATAAAGTTTCCGTTTGGGAATTCAGGAATTCAACTGCGTCTGTATTTTCAGTGGATCGAAGAAAAAAGGGGCGGTTGCTTCATGTACGCCGTATTATCACGATTAATTGATGACGATGGACAAAGAGTGAGCAAATATATATAAAAATCATGAGCATAGCTACGACTTTAGTTGCATTTCTTTTCCCACGAGTGCAATCAATAATTCAAGAGCCTTGGTACTTTTATTGCTTTCTTTGGTGATTTACAACTGTCATTATTCAAGTAAAAATAACGTATAGACGTATAGTATCAACATATTTCTTACTTCATCATTCTTATTTTAATTTCATATTTCTGCTGTCATTTTATGTGATTTTAAACATTCTTAGGATATATTCTGCTGCTATTTGTTCATTTTTTTTTCTACTTTTATAACAAATGACGACGTTTATAACAACTAAACATATAATTTCTTACTTCTTCATTCCGGTAATTTTTTTTTAATTTCATCTTTTTTAATATAATTTTAACGATTTTCGTTAAAATTCTCACGCATTTTCTTTATTATTTACCAATTTAACAACGTTTATGACAAATTTCATGACAATTTCTTTCTTTCTTCCTTCTTCATTCCGGTATTTTTTTTTTAAATTCCATATCTGCTATTAAGATTTCATCTTTATTAATATAATTTTAACGATTTTCATTTAAAATCTCATGCATTTTCTTTATTATTTACCAATTTAACAACGTTTATGACAAATTTCATGACAATTTCTTTCTTTCTTCCTTCTTCATCCCGGTATTTTTTTAAAATTTCATATCTGCTATTAAGATTTCATATCATTTTGTAAGGTTTTTATGTAATTTGATAAGATTTCAACCATTTCAGTACAAATTATCACACATTTTCTACATTTTTACAACTTTTATAACAATTAGACATATAATTTCTTTACTTCTTACTTCTGCGTACCGTAATGTTTCTTCTCATTTCGCATTTTTTCCAATAATTGTGTTAGATTATAACAATTTGCGTTCAAATTCTAACGCATTTTTTCAACATTTTTACTTCTTCATTCCGGTAATTTTTTTTAATTTCATCTTTTTTAATAAAATTTTAACGATTTTCGTTTAAATTCTCATGCATTTTCTTTATTATTTACCAATTTAACAACGTTTATGACAAATTTCATGACAATTTCTATCTTTCTTCCTTCTTCATTCCGGTATTTTTTTAAAATTTCATATCTGCTATTCAGATTTCATATAATTTTGTAAGGTTTTTATGTAATTTGATAAGATTTCAACCATTTCTTCACTTCTTACTTCTGCTTACCGTTATGTTTCTTTTAATTTCGCATTTTCTAGTCATTTTGTTAGATCTTTCTAAAATTCCATATCTGCTATTAAGATTTCATATCAATTTGTAAGGTTTTTATGTAATTTGATAAGATTTCAACCATTTCTGTACAAAATTATCACACATTTTCTACATTTTTACAACTTTTATAACAATTAGACATATAATTTCTTTACTTCTTACTTCTGCGTACCGTTATGTTTCTTTTAATTTCGCATTTTTCCAATAATTGTGTTCGATTATAACAATTTTCGTTCAAATTCTAACGCATTTTTTCAACATTTGTACTTCTTCATTCCGGTAATTTTTTAAATTTCATCTTTTTTAATAAAATTTTAACGATTTTCGTTTAAATTCTCATGCATTTTCTTTATTATTTACCAATTTAACAACGTTTATGACAAATTTCATGACAATTTCTTTCTTTCTTCCTTCTTCATTCCGGTATTTTTTTAAAATTTCATATCTGCTATTAAGATTTCATATCAATTTGTAAGGTTTTTATGTAATTTGATAAGATTTCAACCATTTCTGTACAAAATTATCACACATTTTCTACATTTTTACAACTTTTATAACAATTAGACATATAATTTCTTTACTTCTTACTTCTGCGTACCGTTATGTTTCTTTTAATTTCGCATTTTCCCAGTCATTTTGTTAGATTTTAACAATTTTCGTTCATATTTTAATGCATTTTTTCAACATTTTTACAGCTTTTATATAAATTTAACAAAGTTTATAACAAACGATCATATATTTTCTTACTACTTCGAACCAATATTTTTCTTGGTTTACATATCTTATCTTATAATTTTATAAGATTTTAACAAAGTTCGTACAAATTCTAATGCATTTTCAACATTTTTACAGCTTTAATATAAATTTAACAAAGTTTATAACAAACGATCATATATTTTCTTACTTCTTCGATCCAATATTTTTCTTGGTTTACATATCTTTTCTTATAATTTTATAAGATTTTAACAAATTTCGTACAAATTCTAATGCATTTTCAACATTTTTACAGCTTTTATATAAATTTAACAAAGTTTATAACAAACGATCATATATTTTCTTACTTCTTCGATCCATAATTTTTCTTGGTTTACATATCTTTTATTATAATTTTATTAGATTTTAACAATTTTCGTACAAATTCTAATGCATTTTCAACACTTTTACAGCTTTTATATAAATTATATAAACACTCGTATCGTTACAATATATGTATAGAGGGTCAAAACATGCAGGTTTTGACAGGAAGGAATTTGTTCACGCCTGCGCACGACCTGATCGGACCAGTTTGCAGTAGTGGGGAGCTAGGAGAGTGGTGGGGAGAGTAGCAGCCAATCAGCTTCGAGGATTCTCATCGAGTCGGTGACGTTTATACCCCCTCCACTCTCATTATAGCTTCAGCTTTCACAGAGGACTCCTTGAAATCACGATCTAGATTATTTTACTTATATCAGTTATTTTTGTTCTTAGTTATTTATTTTTTTGAAGAATTTGATAAGTTTATTTTATTTTTTAAATTGTATTTAAGTTTGTTTTGTAAATTATATTTGAGTTAGTGTTCCTCGTATTTTCAAAAGCAGGTTAATTTTTGTTTAATTTGTATATATAAATTATAGTTATTCATTTATTTAGTTGTTTAAGTTTCATACATTTATTTTTTTATTTATCAAGAAGGAATTTTTGTGTTTAATTTTTTGAAGTGCTACTTTTCGTTTATATTGAAGTAAATTTTAGTTTAATTAAAGTTCTTTTTATAGTGTTTTATGTTCTTAATCTTAATCTTAACTCAGATTTATACTTTTAGGCATGAAATTTCAACAGTTGTTTTCAATGTTGTTCAAGTGATAGTGGTGCTTTGATAACACATTTAGCACTCATCTTTACAAATTAATTCTAATTTTCTTAATAATTTTTGACTAGGTAATATTGATACCTTTACTAATTTACAGTCAAGGATAACATGGATCCTCATAATGATTATATGCACCGGTTTTGGGGAAATCTTATTAGTAACCACTATTTGCTGGAACTACAGCAAATTAATAATTATTTAACAAGTTTTCTAACATCATTTCAACCAAATGGTGAGTATTACTTTGTTTTATCAATATTTTTATTGTTACGAGTTGTTATAAATTTTGAATGGTATATACTCGTATATATATATCAATGGTGTATACATATAAACATACTTATTAATAATAATTTTACAATCATATTAATTTATTTTATACATGTTCTTTATTCCTTCATAATTAATGTATGTATATGGATATTCAATGATAACTATAATTAGCTATCAATTTATTATTCAGTCAATTGATAAGATATTACAAAGATGCTTTCTTCGTGGTTTCATATATTCTATCTCGCGGTTTCATCTAATCTACATCAAACTCTCTTAGATTTTATTTAAAAATTTAAAGGTTTTAGGGAAAAAGAGATATATAATGATGCTGACCTCATCTGTGATCTATCTTATTTCTATGATATATCAGTTGTGTTTAATTTATACATTTTCCAGCATAACCTAGTTTTCAATAATAGCCGAACGAACTGCCTTGGCATTTACAGATCTGCGTCCTATCTTTATAGGCCAAGGGTTTGATACATGTTATTTTTTATTTTTTTTTATAAAATTTAGTGCCTGACATAAAATAATATTATATCCCATAAATTGAATTTTTTTATATAGATTTTTATTCTTTGTTGAGTGTAATTAGTTAAAATGACAAACATTCCTAATAACTGTGTTTATTTTTTTAACAGATGAGGAAATCAATGACCAGAGGATGCATAACTGCCAGGATTGCATCGATGCCTATTATTCTGATCATGCTATAGTCAATTACCAGCAGGAAGTTAACTCTCATTTATATGAAGTGATCGACCTGACTCTGGATGAGGATACTCAGTAATTAGATACCTGTCTAAAAAAAAAAAAGAATGTATATAATATTATGTAATATATATTATATGTAATTATATATTATAAGCAATATTATATGTATATATAATATTATGTATCTTTAATGTCTTAAATAAAGATATTATTTTAGTCTATTCTATTCTGATTTATTTATGAACTCTTGTAAAAAGCTTCTATAGGAACAGATCAAATAAACTTAATATATATTAAATATTTATTAAATATAATATCGATTAAAGAATTTAATGTAATGTTTCACTGGAAAGGCTTTGTAAAATTCTAATTATTAGTAAATAGTAACCAATCTCAGCTATAATGGTCAAGAGACCGAGCCGTAATTATGTTCACAAAACAACCTGTTTTAAAAAGGATGTATATAATATTATAAATAAAGACATTATTTTAATCAATTCTATTCTGATTTATTTATCAAATTAGGTGGCTAAGGTATAGTAGTACTTTAAAGTGTCTAATGGTTAAAGTATAACAAGCTCCACCCTACTTAAGGAGTAGAGGGAAGCACAAAGAAAACAGGATTAAGAAGAGGTAAACATTGGAGAGTTGTAAGAATAACGTAACCTTACATCTTCCGATTAAAAAAGTAACAAACTGTTGGGATGCAGGTACTGTAAGACTAAAGAAATATCTTAAACAAAAAATAAATTTTTTCTTTTAAAAGAAAATTATAAAAATAAATAAATGGCAAATTACAAAAATAAATAAAATTCTTGAAATTCGATGAAAATACTGTAAATTTCGACCTGAAATTTATAATAATCTTATAAAATGATGATAGAAATATGAAACAAAAAGAAAAATATCGGAATGAAGAAGTACGAAAGAGAGTATTATTAAATGCGGTTGTGTGTTTCGAAGGTTTTTATATTTTTGTTATAATTTTAACGATTTTAGAATAAAATCTGCTGCATTTTCATAGTTTTATGATAACCTTCGAAACACACAACCGCATTTAATAATACTCTCTTTCGTACTTCTTCATTCCGATATTTTTCTTTTTGTTTCATATTTCTATCATCATTTTATAAGATTATTATCAATTTCAGGTCGAAATTTACAGTATTTTCATCGAATTTCAAGAATTTTATTTATTTTTGTAATTTGCCATTTATTTATTTTTATAATTTTCTTTTAAAAGAAAAAATTTATTTTTTGTTTAAGATATTTCTTTAGTCTTACAGTACCTGCATCCCAACAGTTTGTTACTTTTTTAATCGGAAGATGTAAGGTTACGTTATTCTTACAACTCTCCAATGTTTACCTCTTCTTAATCCTGTTTTCTTTGTGCTTCCCTCTACTCCTTAAGTAGGGTGGAGCTTGTTATACTTTAACCATTAGACACTTTAAAGTACTACTATACCTTAGCCACCTAATTTGATAAATAAATCAGAATAGAATTGATTAAAATAATGTCTTTATTTATAATATTATATACATCCTTTTTAAAACAGGTTGTTTTGTGAACATAATTACGGCTCGGTCTCTTGACCGTTATAGCTGAGATTGGTTACTATTTACTAATAATTAGAATTTTACAAAGCCTTTCCAGTGAAACATTACATTAAATTCTTTAATCGATATTATATTTAATAAATATTTAATATATATTAAGTTTATTTGATCTGTTCCTATAGAAGCTTTTTACAAGAGTTCATAAATAAATCAGAATAGAATAGACTAAAATAATATCTTTATTTAAGACATTAAAGATACATAATATTATATATACATATAATATTGCTTATAATATATAATTACATATAATATATATTACATAATATTATATACATTCTTTTTTTTTTTTAGACAGGTATCTAATTACTGAGTATCCTCATCCAGAGTCAGGTCGATCACTTCATATAAATGAGAGTTAACTTCCTGCTGGTAATTGACTATAGCATGATCAGAATAATAGGCATCGATGCAATCCTGGCAGTTATGCATCCTCTGGTCATTGATTTCCTCATCTGTTAAAAAAATAAACACAGTTATTAGGAATGTTTGTCATTTTAACTAATTACACTCAACAAAGAATAAAAATCTATATAAAAAAATTCAATTTATGGGATATAATATTATTTTATGTCAGGCACTAAATTTTATAAAAAAAAATAAAAAATAACATGTATCAAACCCTTGGCCTATAAAGATAGGACGCAGATCTGTAAATGCCAAGGCAGTTCGTTCGGCTATTATTGAAAACTAGGTTATGCTGGAAAATGTATAAATTAAACACAACTGATATATCATAGAAATAAGATAGATCACAGATGAGGTCAGCATCATTATATATCTCTTTTTCCCTAAAACCTTTAAATTTTTAAATAAAATCTAAGAGAGTTTGATGTAGATTAGATGAAACCGCGAGATAGAATATATGAAACCACGAAGAAAGCATCTTTGTAATATCTTATCAATTGACTGAATAATAAATTGATAGCTAATTATAGTTATCATTGAATATCCATATACATACATTAATTATGAAGGAATAAAGAACATGTATAAAATAAATTAATATGATTGTAAAATTATTATTAATAAGTATGTTTATATGTATACACCATTGATATATATATACGAGTATATACCATTCAAAATTTATAACAACTCGTAACAATAAAAATATTGATAAAACAAAGTAATACTCACCATTTGGTTGAAATGATGTTAGAAAACTTGTTAAATAATTATTAATTTGCTGTAGTTCCAGCAAATAGTGGTTACTAATAAGATTTCCCCAAAACCGGTGCATATAATCATTATGAGGATCCATGTTATCCTTGACTGTAAATTAGTAAAGGTATCAATATTACCTAGTCAAAAATTATTAAGAAAATTAGAATTAATTTGTAAAGATGAGTGCTAAATGTGTTATCAAAGCACCACTATCACTTGAACAACATTGAAAACAACTGTTGAAATTTCATGCCTAAAAGTATAAATCTGAGTTAAGATTAAGATTAAGAACATAAAACACTATAAAAAGAACTTTAATTAAACTAAAATTTACTTCAATATAAACGAAAAGTAGCACTTCAAAAAATTAAACACAAAAATTCCTTCTTGATAAATAAAAAAATAAATGTATGAAACTTAAACAACTAAATAAATGAATAACTATAATTTATATATACAAATTAAACAAAAATTAACCTGCTTTTGAAAATACGAGGAACACTAACTCAAATATAATTTACAAAACAAACTTAAATACAATTTAAAAAATAAAATAAACTTATCAAATTCTTCAAAAAAATAAATAACTAAGAACAAAAATAACTGATATAAGTAAAATAATCTAGATCGTGATTTCAAGGAGTCCTCTGTGAAAGCTGAAGCTATAATGAGAGTGGAGGGGGGTATAAACGTCACCGACTCGATGAGAATCCTCGAAGCTGATTGGCTGCTACTCTCCCCACCACTCTCCTAGCTCCCCACTACTGCAAACTGGTCCGATCAGGTCGTGCGCAGGCGTGAACAAATTCCTTCCTGTCAAAACCTGCATGTTTTGACCCTCTATACATATATTGTAACGATACGAGTGTTTATATAATTTATATAAAAGCTGTAAAAGTGTTGAAAATGCATTAGAATTTGTACGAAAATTGTTAAAATCTAATAAAATTATAATAAAAGATATGTAAACCAAGAAAAATTATGGATCGAAGAAGTAAGAAAATATATGATCGTTTGTTATAAACTTTGTTAAATTTATATAAAAGCTGTAAAAATGTTGAAAATGCATTAGAATTTGTACGAAATTTGTTAAAATCTTATAAAATTATAAGAAAAGATATGTAAACCAAGAAAAATATTGGATCGAAGAAGTAAGAAAATATATGATCGTTTGTTATAAACTTTGTTAAATTTATATTAAAGCTGTAAAAATGGTGAAAATGCATTAGAATTTGTACGAACTTTGTTAAAATCTTATAAAATTATAAGATAAGATATGTAAACCAAGAAAAATATTGGTTCGAAGAAGTAAGAAAATATATGATCGTTTGTTATAAACTTTGTTAAATTTATATAAAAGCTGTAAAAATGTTGAAAAAATGCATTAGAATTTGAACGAAAATTGTTAAAATCTAACAAAATGACTGGGAAAATGCGAAATTAAAAGAAACATAACGGTACGCAGAAGTAAGAAGTAAAGAAATTATATGTCTAATTGTTATAAAAGTTGTAAAAATGTAGAAAATGTGTGATAATTTTGTACAGAAATGGTTGAAATCTTATCAAATTACATAAAAACCTTACAAATTGATATGAAATCTTAATAGCAGATATGAAATTTTAAAAAAATACCGGAATGAAGAAGGAAGAAAGAAAGAAATTGTCATGAAATTTGTCATAAACGTTGTTAAATTGGTAAATAATAAAGAAAATGCATGAGAATTTAAACGAAAATCGTTAAAATTTTATTAAAAAAGATGAAATTTAAAAAATTACCGGAATGAAGAAGTACAAATGTTGAAAAAATGCGTTAGAATTTGAACGAAAATTGTTATAATCGAACACAATTATTGGAAAAATGCGAAATTAAAAGAAACATAACGGTACGCAGAAGTAAGAAGTAAAGAAATTATATGTCTAATTGTTATAAAAGTTGTAAAAATGTAGAAAATGTGTGATAATTTTGTACAGAAATGGTTGAAATCTTATCAAATTACATAAAAACCTTACAAATTGATATGAAATCTTAATAGCAGATATGGAATTTTAGAAAGATCTAACAAAATGACTAGAAAATGCGAAATTAAAAGAAACATAACGGTAAGCAGAAGTAAGAAGTGAAGAAATGGTTGAAATCTTATCAAATTACATAAAAACCTTACAAAATTATATGAAATCTGAATAGCAGATATGAAATTTTAAAAAAATACCGGAATGAAGAAGGAAGAAAGATAGAAATTGTCATGAAATTTGTCATAAACGTTGTTAAATTGGTAAATAATAAAGAAAATGCATGAGAATTTAAACGAAAATCGTTAAAATTTTATTAAAAAAGATGAAATTAAAAAAAATTACCGGAATGAAGAAGTAAAAATGTTGAAAAAATGCGTTAGAATTTGAACGCAAATTGTTATAATCTAACACAATTATTGGAAAAAATGCGAAATGAGAAGAAACATTACGGTACGCAGAAGTAAGAAGTAAAGAAATTATATGTCTAATTGTTATAAAAGTTGTAAAAATGTAGAAAATGTGTGATAATTTTGTACAGAAATGGTTGAAATCTTATCAAATTACATAAAAACCTTACAAATTGATATGAAATCTTAATAGCAGATATGAAATTTTAAAAAAATACCGGAATGAAGAAGGAAGAAAGAAAGAAATTGTCATGAAATTTGTCATAAACGTTGTTAAATTGGTAAATAATAAAGAAAATGCATGAGAATTTAAACGAAAATCGTTAAAATTTTATTAAAAAAGATGAAATTTAAAAAATTACCGGAATGAAGAAGTACAAATGTTGAAAAAATGCGTTAGAATTTGAACGAAAATTGTTATAATCGAACACAATTATTGGAAAAATGCGAAATTAAAAGAAACATAACGGTACGCAGAAGTAAGAAGTAAAGAAATTATATGTCTAATTGTTATAAAAGTTGTAAAAATGTAGAAAATGTGTGATAATTTTGTACAGAAATGGTTGAAATCTTATCAAATTACATAAAAACCTTACAAATTGATATGAAATCTTAATAGCAGATATGGAATTTTAGAAAGATCTAACAAAATGACTAGAAAATGCGAAATTAAAAGAAACATAACGGTAAGCAGAAGTAAGAAGTGAAGAAATGGTTGAAATCTTATCAAATTACATAAAAACCTTACAAAATTATATGAAATCTGAATAGCAGATATGAAATTTTAAAAAAAATACCGGAATGAAGAAGGAAGAAAGATAGAAATTGTCATGAAATTTGTCATAAACGTTGTTAAATTGGTAAATAATAAAGAAAATGCATGAGAATTTAAACGAAAATCGTTAAAATTTTATTAAAAAAGATGAAATTAAAAAAAATTACCGGAATGAAGAAGTAAAAATGTTGAAAAAATGCGTTAGAATTTGAACGCAAATTGTTATAATCTAACACAATTATTGGAAAAAATGCGAAATGAGAAGAAACATTACGGTACGCAGAAGTAAGAAGTAAAGAAATTATATGTCTAATTGTTATAAAAGTTGTAAAAATGTAGAAAATGTGTGATAATTTGTACTGAAATGGTTGAAATCTTATCAAATTACATAAAAACCTTACAAAATGATATGAAATCTTAATAGCAGATATGAAATTTTAAAAAAATACCGGGATGAAGAAGGAAGAAAGAAAGAAATTGTCATGAAATTTGTCATAAACGTTGTTAAATTGGTAAATAATAAAGAAAATGCATGAGATTTTAAATGAAAATCGTTAAAATTATATTAAAAAAGATGAAATCTTAATAGCAGATATGGAATTTAAAAAAAAAATACCGGAATGAAGAAGGAAGAAAGAAAGAAATTGTCATGAAATTTGTCATAAACGTTGTTAAATTGGTAAATAATAAAGAAAATGCGTGAGAATTTTAACGAAAATCGTTAAAATTATATTAAAAAAGATGAAATTAAAAAAAAATTACCGGAATGAAGAAGTAAGAAATTATATGTTTAGTTGTTATAAACGTCGTCATTTGTTATAAAAGTAGAAAAAAAAATGAACAAATAGCAGCAGAATATATCCTAAGAATGTTTAAAATCACATAAAATGACAGCAGAAATATGAAATTAAAATAAGAATGATGAAGTAAGAAATATGTTGATACTATACGTCTATACGTTATTTTTACTTGAATAATGACAGTTGTAAATCACCAAAGAAAGCAATAAAAGTACCAAGGCTCTTGAATTATTGATTGCACTCGTGGGAAAAGAAATGCAACTAAAGTCGTAGCTATGCTCATGATTTTTATATATATTTGCTCACTCTTTGTCCATCGTCATCAATTAATCGTGATAATACGGCGTACATGAAGCAACCGCCCCTTTTTTCTTCGATCCACTGAAAATACAGACGCAGTTGAATTCCTGAATTCCCAAACGGAAACTTTATACCGCTTGCTTAAAGATTATATGGAAGAAAAAACGTTTTCAGAATACCCCCGTGGGAAGTTTTCCACTTCATAGAGATACCTCCTAGCAGCATCGATTCGGGCTCTCTTTGCTATGACTACAGGTAATCCTAATTGACAAGAACGTACATTCCATTTGAGAATGAAAAATCGTACCGCAGGTAAAACATGTGCGTCGTTGCTGAGTATTCCGACAGGAATTTTCATGACGGATCCTATTATCGCCTCTGCTAAAAGCCCTTTCGCAGTAATGACACTTACTTAATGACATGATAAAAGAAAATAATACAAATTTCAAAATTCTATAGAGCCTCAAGGAATATTTGATTCGAAAATAAATCTAACTTTTATTTATTTGTTTGTTTTACAACAGGTAAAAAAATATTTATGTGTTTAAAATAAAAATGTTAAAAATAAAGATTAAAATAAAATAATAACTTTCGAAAATATTAAAACAACGAAAAGAATACATTAAGAGGTGTTTAGTACATTGTTTATCCTTATAGGATTAAAGTCCATATAAACTGGACAGGAAGACAACTTTGCACAACATGATCAAACCTGTTAAAAACTGAAGGTATAGTATTAGAAAAAAAAAGATTAAGAGGTCAAAGTAGATGATTTTATCCTTATAGGATTAACGGATCAAACTCCATATAAATCGAACATGACCAAATCTGTTTTCTTCACATGGAGATAATGATAAAAGTTCGAAGTACATTAAGAGCTTTTTAGTACATTGTTTATCCTTAGAGGATTAACGGATCAAAGCCCATATAAACTGGACATGATGAAACTTGGGCACAACATGATCAAACCCGTTTATAGATGTGAGCATCATAAAGGTTACAAGAGAGGTTATAAGAGGGTAAGTAAAAAGGAAGGTTATACAAGGAAGATCACGTGACCATAAACGAAGCCTAGAGTATTGGAAAACAATATGGCGGCCGGTTAGACTCAGCCTCTTACATAGTAAAAAATAAAAATCCCAGCGGTCACGAGACCATAAACCAGGCTTAGAGTAGCAGAAAACAATATGGCGGCGGTCACGTGACTGTAAATAAAGCCTATAGTATTGAAGTACAAGATGGCGGCCGGGTAGACTCAGTCTCTTACATAGCAGCAAACAATATGGCGGCGGTCACGTGACTATAAATAAAGCCTATAGTGTTGAAGTACAAGATGGCGGCCGGGTAGACTCAGCCTCTTACATAGCAGCAAACAATATGGCGGCGGTCACGTGACAGATCACGTGACCATAAACGGAGCCTAGAGAAGAAGAAAACAATATGATGGTGGTTACGTGATCATAAACGAAGCCTAGAGTAGTAGAAAACAAAATGGTGGTGGTCACGTGATATGTAAAAAATGTGTTAATATGTAAAAAATAAAATGGCAGCGGTCACGTGACTGATCACGTGACCATAACCAGGCTTAGAGTAGCAGAAAACAAATTGGCGGCGGTCACGTGACTATAAATAAAAGCCTATAGTATTGAAGTACAAGATGGCGGCCGGGTAGACTCAGCCTCTTACATAGTAAAAAAATAAAATGACAGCGGTCACGTGACTGGTCACATGACCATAAACCAAGCTTAGAGTAACAGAAAACAATATGGCAATGGTCACATGACCGGTGGGTAACGTATATCAGAAGCCAAAAGGGGCGTGGCCTAATAGTCACGTGTCCAAAAATTTAGGTGGTTACGGTATTATAGACGTAAAAAGGGTAGAAAAAGATTCAAAATAATATATATTAGGGATTGATTAGGGATTAGGGACTAATTAGGGATTAGGGATTAATTAGGGGATTAGGGATTTTATGTTATATATTTCAAGGCATATATTTCGAAAAATTATATAGATGGCAGTGCTTATTCGAAAATATATTTCGAAAAATTATCAAGATGGCTGTGGCATTTGGATATTTAGAAGAAATAAATGAATATGTTCGACAAGTTCCGACATGCACTCGACAAGTTCAAACATGTCCGAAAAAGATTCAAAATAATATATTTTAGGGATTAGGAATTAGGGATTAATTAGGGGATTAAGGATTAATTAGGGGATTAAGGATTAAGACCACGTGGTGGTTAAGGTTGGTTTGGCCCTGGACCACGTGGCCCTGGGCAAGCCCAGGGTCCAAAGTCCAATTTGACCCCCCAAATTGTGGTCCCAGAACCGGCAATTCCTCCCTACTCACCCACCGATTAAGATTAGATTAATATAAAATAATTTAAAATTGACGTACGTCAATAAATACCATAAATTGGAAAAACTTTGTCCACCTCCCTTTACTCACAAAATTTCCGTGATCATGTAGTAGGTATCAGTGAAGAGGAAGGATTGGCTCTACTTGGAGCCGAGCTCACGCGGAAGACCCGGGTTCGACTCCCGGCGGAGCCAAATCTTTTCTCTTCAAAAAATAAATTATTTTAAAATACTTTTTATGAAGGTATCAAATTGAAACTTCCTATAGCTCCTCTTAATCTATCCTTATAAGGACTCAAGAGGTTTTTTTTGGGTCAAAAGTTCTATAGTTTTACTATATGCCAATATTTATTGTTAAAAATGCAAAAAGTAGTTATTGACACCCTGAGGATTTAATTGTGAAATATTCCTATGGTGGTTAGTTTGTTAAAGTCTTACTTCATAGTCAATAACTGTACTGAGTGCCAATAAATGTATGGTTTACCCTATGCAATATATATATATATATATATATATATATATATATATATATATATATATATATATATATATGGTATATGCTGTAGGAGAGAGAGAAAAGAGAAAAAAAGGTGAAAGGGGCAGGAAACGATAAATCCAATAATTAAGTGAAGTTACTGGCAGGCTTCGAGACCAGGTCGCTGTACGGTTGCCAACAGTCCGCCCAACATTCAGTTCGGGTCTCTATCGCTGACCTGGCTTATCCGGGGCAAATCTCTGGTATACCAGGATATGTACTAGGGTTTGGAAGTGACTCAGTGTTTTTAGGGAAGGAATCGGAGTACTATGTACTTGAAAAATATACATGAAAAAAACAAATAAAGAACAAAAAAAAAAAAAATATTCTTAAAGATTCTAAAGTTTAATTCAAATCCGGATCCCATTGTAACTATTTTCAGGTAATGGGATATCATTCTACATTGTGGTGACCCACAATAAATTAAATAATAATTATATTTAATTGTATTAAGAGAGGAGTCAGGCAAGGGGATACATTATCACCACAGATCTTCAATATAGTACTGGAACTTATTCTAAAGGAGATGGATTGGGAGAGATGTGGAATCAATATCAACGGGGTAAAACTAAGCACACTTAAATACGCAGATGATGTGCTATTAATTTCAAGCAAAGAAGAGGAAATAGTGACCATGCTAAAACAGCTTATGCACACAAGTGCCCAACACGGATTATCGCTGAACCTCGCAAAGACAAAAATAATTACTAACTCGCATATCACCATAGCAAAAACAAACATTCCAGAAATAAGCATAGTAGACGAAATCACATATCTAGGGCAAAGGATCTCTTTTAAAGATAGACAAGCAACAGAGATTCAAACAAGGACAGTAGGGAGTAAATGGCGGTTCTGGGCCACTTTGGGAGGCAACTCCCCTGGCGTGGTGGGGTTCCGACGGACCCCAGGTTAAAACAGCAGAACGTTGCATGGTATGACCTTGAGCTTGTAACCCCAGGGGGGGGGGGGGTATTTGGGGTGTCCTTGAATTGAAGGCTATATTCCGGAGCGCTACTATCTAGTACGAACGTTGTGGTAAATCAGAACAGACAATTAGAGAAGAAATTATTTTTTACATGTAATAAAGCCATTTATTTATTTTTGTAATTTTCTTTTAAAAGAAAAATTTTATTTTATTTTCATTTTGTTAAAGATATTTCTTTAGTCTTACAGTTCCAGCATCCCAACAGTTTGTTACTATTTTAATACAATAGATGTAAGGTTATGTTATTCTTACAAAACAGTAGGTTATGTTGAGGTAAGGTTATGTTCCTCTTTTAAAACATTAGATTACAATGAGGTGAACAGTACATGTTATCAACAGGAGGACTTTTCTCTCGGCCCAATTTGGGCAATCATTGGTTATTATTGACACAGAACCAATTCATCCCAAAACTGGTAATTACACTTAAAATTAAACTCTTTTAATAACCGTACTCTATAAACATATTAGTTTTTGTAAAAATCATCGATGTTGTTCTTAACATCAATGTTAAAACATATTTGTTTTTGCCCAAAACATCTAGGTTAAAAAAATTTTGGATTTTGTCAAAAAAATATCTTTTTTATTGTTAAAACACCGATGTTAAGAGATTATATATATATTGTTGTTTTTCGTCAAAAACATCGATAGTAAAACATATATGTTTTTGTCAAAAACATCGCTGTTGTTCATAAAAAATTCTGTGTTTAAATCAAAAGTACGATGTTAACATTCTGTGTTTAAATAAAAACATCGATGTTAAAATACTGTGTTTAAAACAAAACATCGATGTTAAAAAAAATCTTTTTTATTGTTAAAACACCGACGTTAAGAGCATATATGTTGTTGTTTTTCGTAAAAAAAAAAAACATCGATATTGAAACATACCTGTTTTTTTTTTTGTTGTCAAAAACGTCGATATTGTTCTTAACATCAATGTTAAAACATATTTGTTTTTTGTCCAAACTACTATGCTTAACATATTTCTTATTGTTCTAAAGATTTATGTTATAAACACTTTTGTCTTTGGTAAAACATCGATGGTAAGAGCATAGTTGTTATTTGTTTAAAACATCTATGTTAAAATATATTTTTTTTTTTTTTCCAAAATATCAAAGTTAAAAACAACTTGGTTTTTGGCAAAAACATTGATGTTAAAGAAATCATTGTCATTAGTAAAACATCGATGTAAAGAGCGTTGTTTTTTATTTAAAACATCAATGTTAAATCATATTTGTTTTTTGTCCAAATCATCTATGTTACAACATATTTCTTATTGTCCTAAAGATTTATGTTATAAACACCTTTGTCATTGGTAAAACATTGATGGTAAGAGAATTGGTAAAACATTGATGGTAAGAGCATTGTTGTTATTTGTTAAAAAGATCAATGTTAAAACATATTTGTTTTTTTTTTTTTTTCCAAAATACCAAAGTTAAAAACAACTTGGTTTTTTCCAAAAGCATTGATGTTAAAAAATCATTGTCATTAGTAAAACATCAATGTAAAGAGCATTGTTGTTTTTTATTTAAAACATCAATGTTAAACAAATTTGTTTTTGTCAAAAACATTAATGTTGTTCTTAACATCAATGTTAAAACATATTTGTTTTTGCCCAAATCATTGCGGTTAAAAAGATTTTGGTTTTTGTCGAGAAAATATATCTTAAAAAAAAATGTTTGTAAAAGTAAAGTAAAAACTACGATGTTAACATTCTGTGTTTAAATCAAAACATGGATGTTAAAATACTGTGTTTAAATCAAGACATCGATGTTAAAAAAATGTTTTTTATTGTTAAATCACCGCTGTTAAAAGCATATATATTGTTGTTTTTCGTCAAATACATCGATAGTAAAACATATTTGATTTTGTAAAAATCATCGATGTTGTTCTTAACATCAATGTTAAAACATATTTGTTTTTGCCCAAAACATCCAGGTTAAAAAAAATTTGGTTTTTGTCAAAAAAATATCTTTTTTATTATTAAAACACCGATATTAAGAGCATATATATTGTTGTTTTTCGTCAAAAACATTGATAGTAAAACATATATGTTATTGTCAAAAACATCGATGTTGTTCATAAAAAATTCTGTGTTTAAATCAAAACTACGATGTTAACATTCTGTGTTTAAATCAAAACATCGATGTTAATATAGTGTGTATAAATCAAAACATTGATGTTATTAAAATCTTTGTTATTGGTGAAACACCGATGTTAAGAGCTTATATGTTGTTGTTTTTCGTAAAAACAACAACACATTGGTTTTTGTCAAAAACATTGATGTTGTTCTTAACATCAACGTTTAAACATATTTGTTTTTTTTTGTTTTTTTTTTTTGTACAAAACATCTATGTTACAACATATTTCTTATTGTCCTAAAGATTTATGTTATGAACACCTTTGTCATTAGTAAAACATCGATGGTAAGAGCATTGTTGTTATTTGTTGATAACATCAACGTTAAAACTGTTTTTGTTTTTGCTCAAATCATTGCGGTTAAAAAGATTTTGTTTATTGTCAAAAAAAATATTTTTATTGTTAAAACACCGATGTTAAGAGCATATATATTGTTGTTTTTCGTCAAAAACATCGATTTTGTTCTTAACATTAATGTTAAAACATATCTGTTTATTGTCCAAAACATCTATGTTACAACATATTTCTTATTGTCCTAAAGATTTATGTTATAAAAAACCTTTTTCATAGTTAAAACATCGATGGTAAGAGCATATATATTGTTGTTTATCGTAAAAAACATCGATATTAAAACATATCTGATTTTGTCAAAAACACCGATGAAGTTCTTAACATTAATGTTAGAACATATTTGTTTTTCTTATTGTCCTAAAGATTTATGTTATAAACACCTTTGTCATTGGTAAAACATCGATGTTAAGTGCATTGTTGTTATTTCTTGAAAACATCAATGTTAAAATAAAATGTTTTTTTTTTTCCAAAATATCAAAGTTAAAAACAACTTGGTTTATGCCGAAAACATTGATGTTAAAACAAATCATTGTCATTAGTAAAACATCGGTGTAAAGAGCATTGTCGTTTTTTATTTAAAACATCAATGTTAAAAAAATTTGTTTTTGTCAAAGACATCGATG
>CAJVQU020000064.1:0-22290 GCA_911387785.2 Aelia acuminata | reverse complement strand
CATAGAATAGAAGATTTTTTAAAAAAATTATTCTAAATTTATTTACGATAGGTGAAATGATGGTCAGGATTTGAAGTTTAAAAAAAAAAATTATTTTCGAAAGACAACGTTTCTATCCAACTTGCGGATCTTCATCAGGGCTTTTGAGTCAGGGTAGATACAAAGTTGGATCGAAACGTTGGCTTCCGAAAATAAATGTTTTTTTAAATTTAAAACTGCAAATCATGACCATCATTAACTGTTGACTATCTCTCACCTCCAAATTTATTTATTTTTTTGTGCGATTCGAAATAAAAACAATTTTTAATTTTTTAAAAATGTGGAAAATATAATCATAGAATTTTTAGCATTTCCTGATGGAGCATCTACCAAACTTGGAAGTCTAGAAAAGAAGAATGATTATTGAAATACGAAGAAAGAGAGGCCCGCCTAACGGAAGGAAGGAGCACACCTGTCCAAACCATGAAAGCTACCATCTTTTTCCATTTCCATTTCCATTTCAAAAAGTAAAAGTATTTAAAAAAAAAAATGAGCCCTTGACTACAGTGAAGGTTGGAATGATTCCAAGCGTGGATAATTTTAATGAATTTCCTTTGAGCGCTCAGCTCCGCATCGATCGGGAATTTCAACGTCCGAAACTTAAATGATATTCCAAAGAGCATTAAATTATATAAGGAAGATGTATTAACTGGGACTAGGGATCTAGTGATGTTCATACTTAGGGAAAATTCAAATACTTCAAAGTGAATTCGGTACCTGCTTTTTTTTTTGCAACGACGAATTTTTATTTTATTTTCTAATTACTGACTGAATTTAATTAATTAACCCTTTGCACTCGGCACCGTTCCGGACATTACCTACCGGCAACTCGACGCAACTTATTCGCGAAAACGTACACCCTGAAAACGTAATATTATATAGTAAAATTTTAGAACCAAGTAAAGAATTGTGATGAAATTTGGGTTATATGTATTTGTGAAGCTTCAAGAACACTGAGTTACAAAAAAAAAAAAAATAATTTTTTTTGTAATTGCATTGAATCCGAAGGATCATTATCCACCATCATCTGTATAGCAACTAAGTTTTGTGATGGAATTCATCTAATAATTATTTGTTTCTGAAAAAGATCCAAAAATTGTAATCCAACCCCTAATGACAGTGGTGATATGTTAAAAAAGAAAGAAAAAGAAAAGAAGACCAAAAATGGAACAAATAAAGGAAATTATGGAAATAAACCAAACGGATTGATTAGTATGCTGTGTGTCTAGCAATCCTATGAAGTAGGGCAGCACTACTTATCAATAAAGTATTTCTCTCTCTCACTTCTTTTATAATTTTATATTAATTTCAAAATTATTTTTTTTAAATTTTATATATTTTTTTTTTATAATTTTATAAAAATACCGAAAATAGATATAAAAATTGTGTAAAATTTTTGATAATTAAGAGAACCGGAGCGGATAACGATGGAAATCCCTTAGATTTCACAAAATATAAAAGCACAAACAATCTAATTGGAGAAGTAAAAACAGTTAAAAAATTACGAGATGGGACCCTTTCAGTTGAAGTTTTCTCAGATATCCAATCAGAAAAGCTCCTAAAATGTGAAAATCTACTTAATAACTTTCCGGTTAAAGTAGAAGCGCATGGGAAATTAAATCAAAGTAAAGTGATTACTTGGTGCCCAAAACTAAATTATTGTACAATTTATGAAATAAAAGATGAATTAAACCACAAAATATAGCCGATGTTAAAAGATTAACGTACTATAAAGATAATGAAAAAAACGCGAGCCACGACCGTCATTTAGCACCAAAAGCGAAATATCCTAAAAATAGTTTTCACGATTTGTTTATGTCCTTATATGTTAAAAGCTGAAAATTATTTGCATTGTCTCCGTAGCGGAACCCTCGAGTTTGAAGACAAATTTTAAATAGTTACGCTTCATTGTCCTCGAGTGGAAAAAGTTAATGAATGATTTATTGTAACATTAATAATGGGTTTGAACAATTTTATTAAACGAAAATAATCTTCTTTTTATTCCGTTGCTCTTCTACCAATTGGTGTAGAGCATTTGCTGAAGCGACGCCACTCACCATACTTAGGACAAGTCCTGGCCATCTCAAATGCGAGCCTTTTTCAAGGTGTTTGAAACCAGAGTTCTCCTGATAGTGTGTGTGAAGGCGTAAAATTTAGTCTTCACGGCAATTGAATAAAAATAAAATTATAATAAGAAAATTATCAAGACATATATGAATAAATCTGGTAGTACTCAGACATGAGAGAACTAATGTGGACTGTAATTGAATAGTACGAAACTCATGAGAATATGCAGACAATATAAGTAAAAATGTAATAATAAATACAAATATGGTAGACTTACGGAATTTATCTCCACTCTTCACTGCGTCCTTTACAAGATTCCGGTCTGAAAGGAGAACCAGGAATAGGAAATAAAAGGGTTTTGGTGGACCAGAGTTACCTGCATTTACAAACAGTCTTAACTTCGAAACCAGCGTACGAAGATATCCATTACCAATGAAAGGAATTTTAAGAGACGTGTTGACTGCACAAAGGTTCAAAACCAATGTTCGAAACCATCACTTACCAATGAAAGGATTATTCAGACACATATGACGGCTCTGCAAAATGGCGTTAACGACACAATATTCAGAAGCACAGTGTTACACATGATATTCAGAAGCAGAGAGAGTGTACGCATCCGGAGCTCTTCCCCCCACCACTAAGGCCTGCTTGATTACATAGCCACTTTAATAATAATTGAATAAATACCAGGATTTGAAATTAACTCTTATTTTCTGGGAAAGAGAATAAAAGTCAAATCAGGACTTTTATATTTCTAATAAATAAATAAAAATCATATCATGACTTTTATATTTCGGGCCAGAAAATAAGTCCTGATATGATCTTTATCCCAATGATAGCTAACATAAAAGTCAAAGCTTGATTTTAAATATTTAAGGATGAATTTATTAGCTTTTTTTCGGATTTCTCCATATTGGTGTACATTATTGGGTTAACCGTTTTTATGGAAATCTTATAAGATATAATTAATGACCTTATATCGATCTTAAAATCGATTATTAGATTATCAAGGCTGCTGATAATGAAAATAATATCGATATAAAACCTCAGGCTCGCTCAGGTATCGATTATAACTTATCCGATAGTTGCAATATTGATGTCGACTTGTAGGTTATTTAGGGCGCTGATTGTGAATATGATATCGATTTTTCGATTACGCGCACAGGTAACGATTCATTATAACTTACGCGATATAAACGATATTGGGGTCTGCTCTTAGGTTAATTGAGGCGCTTAATTCGAAAATGTTATCGATTTTTTGATTACGCACTCAGGTATCGATTTATTACAACTTACACGATAAATACGATATTGTGGTCGGCTAATATCGTTTATATCGCGTAAGTTATAATAAATCGATATCTGAGCACGTAATCGAAATATCGATATTATTTCCAAATTCAGCACCTTCATTAACGTATTAGCCGACCACAATATCTTATTTATCGTGTAAGTTGTAATAAATCGATACCTGAGCGCTTAATCGAAAAATAGATATCATTTTCGAATTCAGCGACTCAATTAACCCAAGAGCAGACCCCAATATCGTTTATATCGCGTAAGTTATAATAAATCGATACCTGAGCGCGTAATCGACATAACGATATTATTTCCAAATTCAGCACCTTCATTAACGTATTATATTATATTTATATTTAGTCTGAATTAGAACAGTCTAGAAGGCTCCCGACAAACGTATAAGCTTCTCGAACAGTCAAGTAAAGGCATAAGAATAGTTTGTAACTATTCCAACAAAAAGTCTAGAACTCTTTTCAATCATATTTTTGCGTCTCACGCCACGGTATAATAAATCTTGCTCAATTTGTATAAAATAAATTTCTATTACATCATACTCTGTTGTATCATATTTAAGTGCTTTATGCGAAAGGAACGGTAATTATAGCTCTTTATTTTTTTCTTAAATGCATGATATTATTCATCGATAGATATAGTGTTTATTATAGCAACCGAATGTATTTGGGCAGTATAGCTTTTAATCTGGTTCTTTAAAACATAATAAATGGCTGCATTTACATATAAAGGATTCCAGGAAATATAAAACAACCCAGTAGATAAAATAAATAGAGTTTTCCTACCAGTTCGATTAGGGATAACCCCAGGAAATGAATTACTAAAGTGAATAAACCTGATAAAATTAATACTGGAACGTCTATAATTTAATCTCCCTTATTTTGCAAGGCATCGTGAACAACGTTTTTGAAGTACATCCCTAATATGGTTTAGGCTTTGTCCAATTAAATGTAAATAATGAAATTAAATTAAATTAACTATATTCTTTGTAATTACGGATGCGAAACTTGGCCGCTGACATTGAGGGATGAGCAACGGCTTAGAGTTTTTGAAAATAAAGTACTGCGTAGAATAGCCGACCACAATATCTTATTTATCGTGTAAGTTGTAATAAATCGATACCTGAGTGCGTAATCAAAAAATCGATAACATTTTCGAATTGAGCGCCTCAATCAACCTAAGAGCAGACCCCAATATCGTTTATATCGCGTAAGTTATAATGAATCGTTACCTGTGCGCGTAATCGAAAAATCTATATCATATTCACAATTAGCGCCCTAAATAACCTACAAGTCGACATCAATATTGCAACTATCGGATAAGTTATAATCGATACCTGAGCGAGCCTGAGGTTTTATATCGATATTATTTTCATTATCAGCAGCCTTGATAATCTAATAATCGATTTTAAGATCGATATAAGGTCATTAATTATACCCTATAAGATTTCCATAAAAACGGTTAACCCAATAATGTACACCAATATGGAGAAATCCGAAAAAAAGCTAATAAATTCATCCTTAAATATTTAAAATCAAGCTTTGACTTTTATGTTAGCTATCATTGGGATAAAGATCATATCAGGACTTATTTTCTGGCCCGAAATATAAAAGTCATGATGTGATTTTTATTTATTTATTAGACGTATAAAAGTCCTGATTTGACTTTTATTCTCTTTCCGAGAAAATAAGAGTTAATTTCAAACCCTGATAAATACCGCACAGTGTGGTTTCTTATCCTATCCCTCCTTGCTTTTCCTTCGATTGATCATAGAAACCTCATTTCTTGGGCCTGAGTATTATTCTTAGTTTTCACTGTTAAAACCCATTAGACAAAAAAAATAATTCACCATGTCAAATAAACAATAAAACCTCAACATATCAACAATATTACAAAAAGGATCACTTGTAACGACAAAGTAACCATATGATTCGATCTTCGGCAAAAGCCTAACTCTCCAGTCCATTGCTTATATTTAGTCTGAATTAGAACAGTCTAGAAGGCTCCCGACAAACGTATAAGCTTCTCGAACAGTCAAGTAAAGGCATAAGAATAGTTTGTAACTATTCCAACAAAAAGTCTAGAACTCTTTTCAATCATATTTTTGCGTCTCACGCCACGGTATAATAAATCTTGCTCAATTTGTATAAAATAAATTTCTATTACATCATACTCTGTTGTATCATATTTAAGTGCTTTATGCGAAAGGAACGGTAATTATAGCTCTTTATTTTTTTCTTAAATGTATGATATTATTCATCGATAGATATAGTGTTTATTATAGCAACCGAATGTATTTGGGCAGTATAGCTTTTAATCTGGTTCTTTAAAACATAATAAATGGCTGCATTTACATATAAAGGATTCCAGGAAATATAAAACAACCCAGTAGATAAAATAAATAGAGTTTTCCTACCAGTTCGATTAGGGATAACCCCAGGAAATGAATTACTAAAGTGAATAAACCTGATAAAATTAATACTGGAACGTCTATAATTTAATCTCCCTTATTTTGCAAGGCATCGTGAACAACGTTTTTGAAGTACATCCCTAATATGGTTTAGGCTTTGTCCAATTAAATGTAAATAATGAAATTAAATTAAATTAACTATATTCTTTGTAATTACGGATGCGAAACTTGGCCGCTGACATTGAGGGATGAGCAACGGCTTAGAGTTTTTAAAAATAAAGCACTGCGTAGAATATTTGGACCGAAGAGGGATGAAATAACGGGAGAATTTAGACGCTTACACAACGCCGAACTGAGTGAACTTTATCCAGTAAATATAATTGACGTGATTGCAGCAAGACGAATAAAATGGGCGTGTAAAATTGCAAAACTTGGCTGTGAACGTATTCCGAAAAGATTAATAAGCGCGGTGCCGAATGGGAAACGTCCGAGGGGCAGGCCGAGACGGAGGTGGGAGGATTGCGTTAGGGCGGATCTATCGAAGTTGGGTCTGGAAGACGTTCGATGGATGGAGGCGTGCAGGGAGCGAGTGGTGGTGTCGGCATCGAACCTTCGGGTTCGTTAAGCCTTTATTATTATTATTATTATTATTATTATATTCTTTGTAAAGTTGTGCACAACATAAATCTAGCTTTTAGCTTGATCAGACGACTTTTATGCTTTCAATTAATGCATGTGAAAAGGTATTCCTATAAATATAGGGAAAGTTTACGAAAAAAAATAAAAGTAGTTTATTCAATAAGACTGATACTGGATCATTTCTATATTAATCTCTGGCTTCTTTACCATTTGGTTTTATTTTATAAGTACATCGTAGAAACAAGCAAGAAAATGTTTATGTTAATTGAATTCGTGATTGGAATCTAAAAACATCTACCTGGAATCTAATATATCCTTCCATCCTTCCAAAATTATAGAAGAAATCCGAAAATTACAAGAAGATACTACAGCATCAACGCCTGGGCAGAAAAAAATAAGTTAAGACTGAACGTACAAAAAACTAAAGCAATCCTAATTGGCTCCAGGCATGTTCTTCATTCCCATTCTTACTACCCGTTACTCCGCCTTAATAATCAAGCCATTCATTCCCACACCCATGTCAGAAACCTTAGAGTTACCTTTGACCAGACCACTTGTCGTGGTGTTACTATATTTCTGAAATCACCAGAAAATCCATTGCTATCCTCAAACAATTCCTAAGGTCACGTGATTGCAGGTCCTCAAAAACCCGTCAACTCCTAATTTCCTTTCTTATGTTCCCCCATTTCGATTAAGGCTTCCTTGCATACGGTGCACTGTCTGGCTTGCATGAGGCGAGGTTGAAGAGATTAGTGAATTGCTTCATTACATTTATCTTCAGTGCAACCAGGCGCTCCCACGTCTCCAGTTGGTACTCTAAATTGAAGTGGCTCTAAGTTTCTCGACGGCAATACTTCCTAGGTGTTCATCTTTTCCGAACCTTTAGAAACAAAAAACCTCCTTATATCCTCAATTTGTTCAAACCCTGCTCCTCTATACATTCTCCAAGTACCAGATCTCGAACTTCTAGCCTGTATATCCCTTTCCACCGACTGCCTCCTTTATTATCTGCGCCGCCACCTTCTGGCATTCCTTACCTGTCTCCATCCATAAAACTTTATCCCTCTCTTCCTTTAAAACCCAACTATTTCGACACCTCCTTAATCTTCAATCTTCTGTAAATACGTAAAATAGTAAGCCAACACAGAATATATATTAATTTGATTTATTATAGTTTTCAAGCTCAAAAGCTGATCAAATTTTTTATACTCGTTATCCAAATGTTTTTTTCTTGTTCTTCAATATTTTGTTTGTATATTTTTCTTTTGTTTTTATTTTTTATCTTAATTCTATAAGTTATTATATTTTTCTTCAACTGATCAGACAAATTGCTCTGGATTTGACCATGCTCTGTTATTCTTAGGGGACTAGATATCCCAGAATTATTTTTTCTTCTTCTTAAACAATTAACTGTATTACCTAAGTGTTAAATCGTAGAATCCATGAAAATTTCATCTAAACATGAAATGGATTTTTTTCTATTCTAAGGAAGGAATTCTTCGTTGGGATGCATTTAGTTTTGTTTATTGTAAATAAAAATTACAGATCACTGAGGGAATTTATGGGAAAATCTTTTGATATTTAATTTTTTTGAAGGATGTAGTGAAAGAACGTGAATGCCCCTTTTCCATTAGATATCCAGTTTTAAAGGAGCCCAGATGATAAAAGCAGTGAGGAAAAGGAGAACCTTGAACATTTCCTCTTGTTTGTCTCCCAATCTGGATCTAACTGATCCAACATTTACTTGGCAACTCCTATCGGGACAAATACTCTTATAACACAAGTTCCGAGGACATTCGTGATCATGCAATGATTTGGAGATCAACATCGGAAATACCCTCAAAGTATTTTTTATTGCATAAAAATAATCCATACCAACGTTTTCCTTGGTGCCCTAGCAATATTGATAATTATAATAAGTTATTACATGGAAGAATCTATAATCTATAATAGAATGAAGCATCACTAGAAAAAGAATGAGTAGTTGTAAAAATATTCCTCGTAGTCAATATTGAATTTGAAATATCTGCTAAAACCTTACAAGGTATGCAATATATTTTATAGATTAAGTAGAGTCCTCATTCAGAGTAATGAGGGACTTTCTTTATTATTATTAATAATTAACCTTTTTCTCTTACAGAAAACCCCTTTTTTTGAAGTAAACGACAAAAGAAAACAAAAAATAATGCTTTCCTCTTTATCTTCTAATTTAGTAGAAAGATATTATGTTTTTTAATAATGAATGACTAGCAATGTATCTTCCTTATTTTTTTTTTTCTTTGTCTGATATTTTGGTTTAATTGAAAATAAATTTATGCTGTAATTTAAGAATATGAAAAGCCAGTGTGGATGTGTTGATGTTTTTTATATTTTTACAGTTTAACCTAGTCTTTATTTATTTATTTATTTTTTTATGTATCCGCTATATATGATATGGAATGTTATGTTTGCCAAAACCATTCTTCGGATTCGATATAATTAATTTTTAGTTGTTAATAAGTAGTTCTAACCTAGTGTTATTAGTGTAACCAACCTATTCTAACCATGGTGGGACGGTCGAGATTTATTGCATGGGGCCTCCACGAAATAAAAGTCAACCCTCCCAGGGCGGCTCGGGATAGCCGAGCGTATTAGGGCGCAACACGCTCCAGCTGAACGGTGGCGGTTCGTATCCGCCCTGGGAGAGTTGACTTGTATTTTTTGGAGGCCCCACGGAAGAAATCTCGACCTTCCTACAATGGTTAGAATAGGTTTGGTTACACTAATAATACTAGGTGAAGAAACTCTCCAAATGGAACAAACATCTCTAAGAAACTTAATACTGTTCCTTAAACAGAACAGTAGGTATATTTATAAAAATATAACTGATTTTTCTAAATTGTAATTGTATTAGTATCGTGTTCGTATTATATTTGTATTGTATTTGTAATTTTATTTTAATTGTAATATTGTAAATTGACTTGTAAATTGGCGAAAATGATCCAGGTGGTCGAAAAGCCCAAGATTGTATATAAATAAAAAATAATAATAATTAAAAAAAATGTTATTTATTCATTTATAGAATTAAAAATTGATGCATGGAAATGCAAAAGAGTATAAGTGCCTTTGAGAAAAATTATCAGAAATGATATGGCTTATACCGACTAGGTGAACTATACCCATGCTATCTTTCAAACGTTCAATGAACTACTTATTAACAACTAAAAATTAATTATATCCATTTCTGAAGAATGGTTTTGACACAGATAACAATTTGGTTTGGCAAAACGAAATCTTTGTATATTTTTTTGGCACTTATTCCGTTATTCATTTCCACGCTTCAATTATTAACATGTTGGACTGAACCTCCCCAAACTGTGATGGTATTCTTTATTCTTGCTGTCCATCCATATTTATAAGTTTCATGTTTAAATTCAGTACAGTTGTAAATGTCTATGCCTGTGAGTTTATTTCATTTTCTCAGAAATTAGAGCTTCCTCAGATACCTTTTATATTACTTTATAAATATTATTGGATACTATCCTCTGTCTCCAGTTGTGTTATTTTTAGATACTCTGAATATTCAATGATTAATCTACAGAGAGGTTTGACTGTGGGATGAAGCGTTGGAGTAATTAATTAAACTGAGAAAACGATGCTTGAGTAAGATTAAGGTAAACGCATTTAATGAGTGGCTCTTCTTATTGCTATGTATTGTGGATGCTGCCATGATAAGAAAAGTAAATTTAATTAATAATTTAATATCAAAATATGTAAAGTACTGTATATGGTCAACCCGGTGGTCAGTTTTACCTGACGGCGGCTAGGTCTTGGAAATACCACCTTGTAAGTTATTGGGGCCATAAACCTTCTGTTAGAGATTCAAAATAAGCAAAGCTTAGGACCGGCAATGCTGCCGACAAACATCCAGGGAAATACCTAAGAAGATTGTTAGAGAAATTTGTGGCCATAAACCCTGGTTTTGCCCCGGCAAAGAGGCCGCTGGGAAACACGTTGAATATGGAAAGGAAGGGAAATTTTAGGCAGCCAGCCAATCAGACGAAGTCTGGAACCAACCAGCCAGCCAATCAGAAGAAGTCTGAAGAGAGTGGGGGAAAGAGGACTTATACGGTGAAGAAGGAGGCTCGAGGAGTTCGGGTGGAGAGTGAGTTCGGAGGTGGACAGAGGTCGGGGGAGTGTGCCAAGAGGGCGAGAGTAGAACGAGCAGGGCAGAGGACCAGATAGGCAGGAGAGGCAGAGTCCAGATTTCCGAGACAGGCTGAGATGGGATGCTGTGCTGAGACTGAGAGAGCGTCATAGATGGCAGAGACTGATCCAGCAGATAGGCCAGAGACAACACCAGAGAGTGCCCACCAAATAAGGTTAAGACATATACAGTACCTACTAGTTGTAATATTGTGTGGTTAGTATTTATTAAAATAATGTTAAATTACCAGTCAGCATCCATTAACTAATTTGTGCTAGTAAAATATGTTTATATGATATATTAATGGGGTATAAATAATTTACATTATTGGTCAATAAAATTAAAGATATAGTTCAATTTAGATTTGTTTATTCATTTACCCTATGCCACAGGTTTATTAGAATAAAATAGAATTGGTAAACACGTCACCTTTGGAAAAGTATCCAATTTACATTAAGGCGAATTAATTGCAATATTAATTAGATATACGCCGTTTCTGGTAACCCCCACCCGCCTTAGAAAAGCGGGAGCCCGGAAACGTAGCAATTAAAATGGCATCCCTTGTGGGGACGTACTTACCAATTTGTTTATATCATTAGTTGACATTTCTTGTTAAATTATTCAAAGTGGCATAAGGGTGAATATTATAAGGTTTGATGATTTCTTTAATTTAACTAAAAATTCTCCAGAATTTCGCTTTAAATCTTTGCTTCGTTTTCTCGTGTTCTCTTGCCTTAGTGTTAAAGTAGTGATGTGTGTCCTTATACTTCTTGTTATATGGTCTTATAAAAATTGGCTTGTTTTTTGTGTTATATTTAATCTGTGCTTGCGTTTAACCCTACCGCGAAGGTTTCAATAGATATTAAAGGGATAATATACGCGCACGACATTTTGATATGGCTTTTAGGGTAGAAAACGAGAAACTACCACAGCCGAATACGGGGTTGGCTGAAGGAATAGCGATGCCACATCCAGAAGCAACTGAGCCACAGACCAGGGAGAAAACAAAAGAAAATGGCCTCAGCCCAGAAGAAATGTTAATATGGCAGCTAATAAAAGAGATGCAGAAAAATCAAGAAGAAAGACATAAAGAGCTAAAGGGAATAATAGAAGAGCATAATAAACACCTACAGGAAATAAATGAAGCTTTTCACACAACAAATCTGAAGTTGGAAGCATCTGCAAAACGTTTCACTAAACCTGATGAGGAAACACAGAAACCACCCCTAGCTGAAAGTGAGGATATGAATGAGAGTGCAGAAGATATGCCCAATATACCAGTCAATATATCAGTGGAAAATTGTATTGATAAACCTCCTGTCACCAATTCTGTGAAACCTGGACTGTACGAGATGCCTGCTCTTAAGTATACAGAAATTATTAGCGACGAATCTCCAAGGGAAGAACCTGTTTATAATGTTCAATCTGAAAGGGGTAACATAGAGACTAATCACGACGGGCAAGATAAGGTTCTCTTTAAAGTTGAAGATGAAAGGAAGAATCTTCAAGAAGAAACCATTCAAGAGAATTTACCAATCCCTCAAGCTCAGGTAGAAACTCTTGAATCTTGTCAGACTCGTGAAGTAGTTGATAGGTCCCAAGAAAAGGTTGAAGATGAAGAGAAGGACCGACCTATGGAGATAGAAAATGAATTAAGCCTCCTAGAATTTATAAAATTAATAAACCCGAATAAGCCAACTCCAGGAGATCACTTGAACTCATTGAGCATGATTATGGGGAAAACCCCGTTAAAATATCGAAATTTTCATGACAGGTTTGAAGCAAATATTTATTTTAGGGATTCGCCTATTAAGCCTATCACCTTCCTATTTCTACTATATGACTATTACATGGATTATTTGGTCTTGAACCATGTAAATAAGAAACGCGTACGGTGTTATAATAAGACACGGTAGTCTTTATCCCAGTCCAGGGGATAAAAAGGGTTTCCATCTAGCGTCCCTTCCGTTGACGAGCTAAAGGGTCCTGGCGAAACCGTCGTCAGGTCAACCCGTTCTGGATCAATGTAAATAATTTTTGTATATATATTTGTAAATATTTGTATGTAAATAAGTTTCTCTTTTAAATTTAGGAATTGATAGTTTTAGGATTTCAACTACACAAACTTAATAATAAACGGTTAAGTGGATCTCAGTGTTAATTCTTTTGATCGAAAATAAAAAAAAAAATATTAAAATTCATTTAGTAGAATGATTCAAAATAAAAGTGACATGTTCTTAAACAAAGATTTACCAATTGAGATTTTATTGATTAATGCAAAGTGAGAGATACGATACATTATCTATAAATGAGAAAGTTAAAATGTTCAAGTTTAAATTTGCATAGGTCACAATTCATATTCGAAAACTGTTGGTAAATAATAATTGTAAATTGCCTCAATTGTTTAGTCGCTATGAGCAACCCCCAATAATAACATTTAAATAACTTGGATCAAGTTTGAATTTTATATATTCTAATTGGATTATTGTGAGCAATTATTATACTTTTCTACTTTGGAGTAGACAGAGGTCCTCCATCACCCCTGAAGTCGGGTTATTGTTTTAATTGTGTCTAGTAGGGAAAAACCCTCAATGTGGAGCAGCCGTAGCGCCTCCAGGTATCCCTAAGATTATTTTTGAGAAGATACTGAAATCTTCAAGTACGCCCAGAATACTGAGGTAACATTTTTATTGATCCAATAGTAAAAAATTTATTATTATATAATTGATGGGGCTCATAATGTATGTAATCTGAACATCCGGATAGAAAATTTAAAAATCTTTAGTGGCCATAAATATAATTTCGAGTTAGTATCAGATATATAAATCTTTTGAATGAAAAAAAAAAAAAATTTAGAAACTTGATGAAATTTTAAAAAACTTTTAATTATATGGTACATAAGAACTGAAATTCATTTAATAGAATGTGTAAATATATAATCCTTGATTGTGACATTAGAAAACCCAAGATGGTACTAGTACAACCGATTTTTGTGAAAGTAGGAGGTTCGCCGTTTTTTGTCAGCGTGCTATTAAGAAAGGAAATATGAATACCGAATTAGACGTTATAATAATTAACCCTGAAAATAATTGAAACTAAACATTTATTTAAAATATAAAGATTACTAACAAAAATGATTTTTAAAACTAGAAAGGGAAAAAATCCCAAATAGTAGAATCTTTTTTATTTTTGAAAAATGCTTGCCACACAATAAAATGTCACTGTATAAACATTATGCTTCTTGTTTTTGTTATTTGTGAATTAAGAAGTGTTTCAGGATGTGAAATAAAGACAGAAGAACTCTGATCACTATGTAAGTTATGTAGCAATTTTTTAGAGTGAATACTTAATATGTGGAATTTTAGTTTTTGTTATTTAAATTGTAGCAATGGTAAATTTATTATCGTATCTTGTTTTACCAAAGGGTTTTGTTCATTTTTGTAATTATTTTATTCGATGCTGAACAGTTAACTTTGTACTTATACTGTTATTATTGTATTATATTATATTACTTTACGGCTCTAAACTGGTTACATTAAAAATATTTTTAAAAGTATATTAAAAGAAAAATCAATAAACATACGTTTATTAATTTTTCTTTCCCTTGACACTAGGAGAATGCTATGTATTGTGGATGCTGCCATGATAAGAAAAGTAAATTTAATTAATAATTTAATATCAAAATATGTAAAGTACTGTATATGGTCAACCCGGTGGTCAGTTTTACCTGACGGCGGCTAGGTCTTGGAAATACCACCTTGTAAGTTATTGGGGCCATAAACCTTCTGTTAGAGATTCAAAATAAGCAAAGCTTAGGACCGGAAATGCTGCAGACAAACATCCAGGGAAATACCTAAGAAGATTGTTAGAGAAATTTGTGGCCATAAACCCTGGTTTTGCCCCGGCAAAGAGGCCGCTGGGAAACACGTTGAATATGGAAAGGAAGGGAAATTTTAGGCAGCCAGCCAATCAGACGAAGTCTGGAACCAACCAGCCAGCCAATCAGAAGAAGTCTGAAGAGAGTGGGGGAAAGAGGACTTATACGGTGAAGAAGGAGGCTCGAGGAGTTCGGGTGGAGAGTGAGTTCGGAGGTGGACAGAGGTCGGGGGAGTGTGCCAAGAGGGCGAGAGTAGAACGAGCAGGGCAGAGGACCAGATAGGCAGGAGAGGCAGAGTCCAGATTTCCGAGACAGGCTGAGATGGGATGCTGTGCTGAGACTGAGAGAGCGTCAGAGATGGCAGAGACTGATCCAGCAGATAGGCCAGAGACAACACCAGAGAGTGCCCACCAAATAAGGTTAAGACATATACAGTACCTACTAGTTGTAATATTGTGTGGTTAGTATTTATTAAAATAATGTTAAATTACCAGTCAGCATCCATTAACTAATTTGTGCTAGTAAAATATGTTTATATGATATATTAATGGGGTATAAATAATTTACATTATTGGTCAATAAAATTAAAGATATAGTTCAATTTAGATTTGTTTATTCATTTACCCTATGCCACAGGTTTATTAGAATAAAATAGAATTGGTAAACACGTCACCTTTGGAAAAGTATCCAATTTACATTAAGGCGAATTAATTGCAATATTAATTAGATATACGCCGTTTCTGGTAACCCCCACCCGCCTTAGAAAAGCGGGAGCCCGGAAACGTAGCATTATATAAGTGTAAACCTTGAGATGTACATTATTTTAATGGAGTACCTTCATGAAGAAGAATTAATGCGGTAAAATAATATTCCGATCTATTTCGACTGACTCTATCTCAACGGTTATTACGATATTTTCTAAAGAAGGTATGAAACAATGTTTTATAGTAATTTTACTTGTAATGTAGAGGTGATATTGGGACAAATGAATGGGTTAATCATTTTCGTTAGCTTTATAATCCGCCGCAAGTTGTTTCTCAAATCCACTGTGCCTTTCCGTTAGTGGAAGATGATTATCTTGATAGTTATAAAGAGCTAATCAATACATTGAGCAGATTAAAGAATGGAAAAGCACCAGGAATGGATGGTATTGCATATGAGTTTTATAAATTTGCTCCAAGAGTATTCTTAATGTTGTTATTAAAAGTAATTAATGATTTTTTTGAAGAAGGCTCAGTGCCAGATAGCATGAATGAAGCAATTGTACTGCCACTGTTTAAAAAAGGTAATATCAATCTGGCGAGTAATTACAGGGGTATAGTATTGCAAGATACGATTAAAAAATATACACTAGTCTGCTTGCTGCAAGATTAAAATTATGGGTGCAAGAGAAGCAACTGCTCTGTGAAGAACAAGCTGGATTTAGGGAGGGCTACTCGACCATGGACAATATATTTGTTCTTACCAACCTTATTGAAATAAAATGGAGAAAAGGTATAAAAAAGATCTATTGTTTTTTTATTGATTTAAAATCTGCCTTCGATTCCGTTAACAGAAATGCTCTCTTATTCAAACTGTCACAATTGGGCGTCTCCTCTAAATTCATCAGAGCTATAGCTGGTCTCAATAGGAATACAAGTCTATCTGTCTGGAGTAGGAATGGCCGATCTTCCCCTTTTCTAACGCTTTCTGGCGTACAACAGGGTTGTAATCTAAGTCCTCTGCTCTTTACTCTGTTTTTAAATGATCTCAAGGAAAGCATAACTGTTGGACTATGGCTGAATGGTTACAGAATTAAGCTTCTACTATTCGCAGATGATATTGTGTTCCTAACGGATAATGCTGTTATGTTACAAAAAATGATTCATCTGCTCGAGGAATACACTTTGTGATATTTAATATCGACAGTGAACATGTGTAGCCTCTGTGATAAAGCTGAAGTGAATTATGTAAACATATCTATACGTCTCAAAATTGTTTGACTAAATTTATAAAATTTAAAAATATTCAATGAAAGTATATGTGCCTCCAATTAGGTCAGATCCGTCAGGTTCTTTTTTTATCAAAATATAGTTGAATGTAGTTTTTGTAAAGTGGTTCCATCTTCTGTGCAGTGCTGAATTCCTGTACTGAAATAAACGGAAATTCTTTTCTCTTCAAAAAATAAATTATTTAAAATAATTTAAAACAAGGTGGTTACCCACAAAAATAGATTAAATTAATATAAACGGAAAAATCTTTTCTGTACAGGAAATGTCATTTCCTTATGAGAATAACAGTTTCAAATCTAAAAATCGAAACTGTTTCGTGCATAAATAAATGAACAAAAAAAAATAAGGGAATTCTGTTTCCGTCTGTAAACAGCAATATTAAATTTTCTAAAAACAACCTTGCCGTGTAAATAAACCATTAATTGTTTAAATTATTCCGTAACTTTTTAGTCATCATAGACAAATGCATGACAAATAAGGGATATTGAATTGAGGGCAACAGTCGGACACTGGCTCGACTGAGGCCGGTGAGTTATTACAACTAATTTACATCCTTAATGAAATTATCGCCAAATATTCCAGTAGAGCAGAGGGTGGGGGGAGATATAAACCGGATATTGGTTCTGTTCATGGGTCAATATAGACATTGCTAATGGGCAGGAATAAATAATTACATTGTGTTATATTCGTATTTAAATTTAAAAAAAAAATCGTGCATTTTAACCCTAGGAGTACTAAGGGGTATTTGATTTCTTAGTTTTACCGACGGGAGGGCTCTACGAATCCAAAATTTCTTTTATTGTTTTTTTAACTCTAATTATTTTTTTAAAAGTTTTTTTAGAAGATTACAATATTTGCATATTCATAAAACTGTTAATGTAACGTCATTTTTTACTTTCACTTACCTATATATGAAATATATAGTAAGCGGAAGTATTGCGATCATGAAAAATTTCGACTTCCGGCTTTCAACGGAAATACACGTTTTGGGGTCCCCTGAGTCCAATTAACCAAGTCCCGCGAAATGGTCTGTGTGTGTGTGTGTGTGTGTGTGTGTGTGTGTGAACAGACTAGCTGGAAAACTATAAACCGTGCGAACCTGAAATTGGGTATTTAGTGTATGTATATGCCCGCGATGTGACAGCAAAAATTTCATTAAAATTGCTCAAAGGGAGGGGGTACTTTATTTAATATCTTTTTAAGTTTTTTTTCGATTTTCTCGAAAACGGCTCTAACGATTTTGATTAAACTGAGTATTTGATCTATTTATATGCCCATGATATGACTGTAAAAATTTCATCAAAATTGATCAACAGGAGGGGGGACTTTACTAAATAAATTTTGCATCATTTTCACGTGTTTTTTTATTTACTCAAAATCGGCTTTAACGATTTTGATCAAACTGGGTATTTGGCGTATGTATATGCCCGAGATATTACTGTAAAAATTTCATCAAAATTGATTAACCGGAGGGGGGACTTTACTTAATAAATTTCGTATCATTTTCACGTGTTTTTTTTATTTACTCAAAAACGGCTCTAACGATTTTGATCAAACTGGGTATTTGATGTATGTATATGCCAAAGATGAAATAGCCCGAATTTAATCGGTCAAACGGAGGAGCACTTTCTTTCTTAACTTTTTCTGCAATTTTTACCTTTTGTTTTTTGATTTTCTCAAAAATGGCTTTAATGATTTTCATCAAATTCGTCATGTTTAATAAAAATAGTAACGGGAGTTGGACACATTTTGTCCAATTTCTGGCATTTATTGACATATAAATATAATATCATCTTGATATTATTTCTGTCACAGTAAGTTTTTACTTGAGATAATTTGGCAATGCAAGCATAATACTCCAGGTCCCCAGAACATTTTAATAATGATAAAGCTTACCTGATATTAAAGAACACCTAATTTTTATTAAACATGACGAATTTGATGAAAATCATTAAAGCCATTTTTGAGAAAATCAAAAAACAAAAGGTAAAAATTGCAGAAAAAGTTAAGAAAGAAAGTGCTCCTCCGTTTGACCGATTAAATTCGGGCTATTTCATCTTTGGCATATACATACATCAAATACCCAGTTTGATCAAAATCGTTAGAGCCGTTTTTGAGTAAATAAAAAAAACACGTGAAAATGATACGAAATTTATTAAGTAAAGTCCCCCCTCCGGTTAATCAATTTTGATGAAATTTTTACAGTAATATCTCGGGCATATACATACGCCAAATACCCAGTTTGATCAAAATCGTTAAAGCCGATTTTGAGTAAATAAAAAAACACGTGAAAATGATGCAAAATTTATTTAGTAAAGTCCCCCCTCCTGTTGATCAATTTTGATGAAATTTTTACAGTCATATCATGGGCATATAAATAGATCAAATACTCAGTTTAATCAAAATCGTTAGAGCCGTTTTCGAGAAAATCGAAAAAAAACTTAAAAAGATATTAAATAAAGTACCCCCTCCCTTTGAGCAATTTTAATGAAATTTTTGCTGTCACATCGCGGGCATATACATACACTAAATACCCAATTTCAGGTTCGCACGGTTTATAGTTTTCCAGCTAGTCTGTTCACACACACACACACACACACACACACACACACAGACCATTTCGCGGGACTTGGTTAATTGGACTCAGGGGACCCCAAAACGTGTATTTCCGTTGAAAGCCGGAAGTCGAAATTTTTCATGATCGCAATACTTCCGCTTACTATATATTTCATATATAGGTAAGTGAAAGTAAAAAATGACGTTACATTAACAGTTTTATGAATATGCAAATATTGTAATCTTCTAAAAAAACTTTTAAAAAAATAATTAGAGTTAAAAAAACAATAAAAGAAATTTTGGATTCGTAGAGCCCTCCCGTCGGTAAAACTAAGAAATCAAATACCCCTTAGTACTCCTAGGGTTAAAATGCACGATTTTTTTTTTAAATTTAAATACGAATATAACACAATGTAATTATTTATTCCTGCCCATTAGCAATGTCTATATTGACCCATGAACAGAACCAATATCCGGTTTATATCTCCCCCCACCCTCTGCTCTACTGGAATATTTGGCGATAATTTCATTAAGGATGTAAATTAGTTGTAATAACTCACCGGCCTCAGTCGAGCCAGTGTCCGACTGTTGCCCTCAATTCAATATCCCTTATTTGTCATGCATTTGTCTATGATGACTAAAAAGTTACGGAATAATTTAAACAATTAATGGTTTATTTACACGGCAAGGTTGTTTTTAGAAAATTTAATATTGCTGTTTACAGACGGAAACAGAATTCCCTTATTTTTTTTTGTTCATTTATTTATGCACGAAACAGTTTCGATTTTTAGATTTGAAACTGTTATTCTCATAAGGAAATGACATTTCCTGTACAGAAAAGATTTTTCCGTTTATATTAATTTAATCTATTTTTGTGGGTAACCACCTTGTTTTAAATTATTTTAAATAATTTATTTTTTGAAGAGAAAAGAATTTCCGTTTATTTCAGTACAGGAATTCAGCACTGCACAGAAGATGGAACCACTTTACAAAAACTACATTCAACTATATTTTGATAAAAAAAGAACCTGACGGATCTGACCTAATTGGAGGCACATATACTTTCATTGAATATTTTTAAATTTTATAAATTTAGTCAAACAATTTTGAGACGTATAGATATGTTTACATAATTCACTTCAGCTTTATCACAGAGGCTACACATGTTCACTGTCGATATTAAATATCACAAAGTGTATTCCTCGAGCAGATGAATCATTTTTTGTAACATAACAGCATTATCCGTTAGGAACACAATATCATCTGCGAATAGTAGAAGCTTAATTCTGTAACCATTCAGCCATAGTCCAACAGTTATGCTTTCCTTGAGATCATTTAAAAACAGAGTAAAGAGCAGAGGACTTAGATTACAACCCTGTTGTACGCCAGAAAGCGTTAGAAAAGGGGAAGATCGGCCATTCCTACTCCAGACAGATAGACTTGTATTCCTATTGAGACCAGCTATAGCTCTGATGAATTTAGAGGAGACGCCCAATTGTGACAGTTTGAATAAGAGAGCATTTCTGTTAACGGAATCGAAGGCAGATTTTAAATCAATAAAAAAACAATAGATCTTTTTTATACCTTTTCTCCATTTTATTTCAATAAGGTTGGTAAGAACAAATATATTGTCCATGGTCGAGTAGCCCTCCCTAAATCCAGCTTGTTCTTCACAGAGCAGTTGCTTCTCTTGCACCCATAATTTTAATCTTGCAGCAAGCAGACTAGTGTATATTTTTTAATCGTATCTTGCAATACTATACCCCTGTAATTACTCGCCAGATTGATATTACCTTTTTTAAACAGTGGCAGTACAATTGCTTCATTCATGCTATCTGGCACTGAGCCTTCTTCAAAAAAATCATTAATTACTTTTAATAACAACATTAAGAATACTCTTGGAGCAAATTTATAAAACTCATATGCAATACCATCCATTCCTGGTGCTTTTCCATTCTTTAATCTGCTCAATGTATTGATTAGCTCTTTATAACTATCAAGATAATCATCTTCCACTAACGGAAAGGCACAGTGGATTTGAGAAACAACTTGCGGCGGATTATAAAGCTAACGAAAATGATTAACCCATTCATTTGTCCCAATATCACCTCTACATTACAAGTAAAATTACTATAAAACATTGTTTCATACCTTCTTTAGAAAATATCGTAATAACCGTTGAGATAGAGTCAGTCGAAATAGATCGGAATATTATTTTACCGCATTAATTCTTCTTCATGAAGGTACTCCATTAAAATAATGTACATCTCAAGGTTTACACTTATATAATGCTACGTTTCCGGGCTCCCGCTTTTCTAAGGCGGGTGGGGGTTACCAGAAACGGCGTATATCTAATTAATATTGCAATTAATTCGCCTTAATGTAAATTGGATACTTTTCCAAAGGTGACGTGTTTACCAATTCTATTTTATTCTAATAAACCTGTGGCATAGGGTAAATGAATAAACAAATCTAAATTGAACTATATCTTTAATTTTATTGACCAATAATGTAAATTATTTATACCCCATTAATATATCATATAAACATATTTTACTAGCACAAATTAGTTAATGGATGCTGACTGGTAATTTAACATTATTTTAATAAATACTAACCACACAATATTACAACTAGTAGGTACTGTATATGTCTTAACCTTATTTGGTGGGCACTCTCTGGTGTTGTCTCTGGCCTATCTGCTGGATCAGTCTCTGCCATCTCTGACGCTCTCTCAGTCTCAGCACAGCATCCCATCTCAGCCTGTCTCGGAAATCTGGACTCTGCCTCTCCTGCCTATCTGGTCCTCTGCCCTGCTCGTTCTACTCTCGCCCTCTTGGCACACTCCCCCGACCTCTGTCCACCTCCGAACTCACTCTCCACCCGAACTCCTCGAGCCTCCTTCTTCACCGTATAAGTCCTCTTTCCCCCACTCTCTTCAGACTTCTTCTGATTGGCTGGCTGGTTGGTTCCAGACTTCGTCTGATTGGCTGGCTGCCTAAAATTTCCCTTCCTTTCCATATTCAACGTGTTTCCCAGCGGCCTCTTTGCCGGGGCAAAACCAGGGTTTATGGCCACAAATTTCTCTAACAATCTTCTTAGGTATTTCCCTGGATGTTTGTCTGCAGCATTTCCGGTCCTAAGCTTTGCTTATTTTGAATCTCTAACAGAAGGTTTATGGCCCCAATAACCTTACAAGGTGGTATTTCCAAGA